>BMAV01010301.1:204875-217776 GCA_019973955.1 Trichonephila inaurata madagascariensis
CCCCCCCCCTCCTTGTGTGCGCCACTGGAGAGCAACATAGACTAGATTATTTTTCTAATGACATTTAAACTTTTAGAAATGGATGATGGAAGAAATAAATCTTTAAATAAATATCATTTTGCAATCTGTTCCAATTTAAAAATTAGATACGAAAAATAACATGATAATTATCGTATTACTTAAAAAAAAGTAATTTGTTTAAAATATATATTGCTTAAAAGTAACAAATACAAAATTTAATACTTTCTTCTGAATTTGTACGGTTTATAATTAAGATCGTATGGTAGCTTTAGCGACAAAGCACATTATTGTGTAAGGGGGGGCGCGATAAAAATTATGATTGAAAATAGGGTCACGAGTAGTGAAAGTTTGAGAAGCACTGGAATAAACTGTTCTGCAATAGGGGAATAAGTAAAAAAAATTTTAATGAAAATTTCTCATATAGACACATAGAAAATTCTTGTTAGGTTGTTAGTTTCAACTATTAATTATATTCATTTTAAAATGCATCATTTATATTAACACTTAATTTAAACATTGTATGAATATAAATAAATAAATTGTCCATTTTATTTTACATGAAGAAATTTATTACAATTTCTTCAATGAATTTTTTTAAATTCAGTTGAAACACTGCAAATGATGTTGCTTTATTGTGTATATTTGAAGAATATTTCATGTAAGAGATCTGAGCCAAAAGTTATTTTTTGTTCAGCTTCAGCTCCAATTTGCATTAATATTGATTTTTATAATACTATCACATATATAAAGTTTAAGCATTGCTGTACCCTAGTTCTTGAAATAACTGATCTGTAAGTTTCCTAAAGTATAGTAGAATCTTTACAAAGATATAGATAAATGAATATTTTTAGCCATATGCAGTGCAACACAACATGTAGAATGTAGCAGAAAAAATATGTTCATAGCAAAAATAAGAACAAAATATGAGATTGTTGTGCTTGAATTAGGCAGGAAACAAAATGGCAGTGGTTATTTCATAATTGAGAGGTCAACCATTCAAAAAGAATTTTAAAACAAAATATTTAAATTTTTACTGAAGTTTAAACTAACAATTTGGGCAGAGCCAAATTTACAGAGATAACTGTGTGTTGTATTGAACACTGTTTAAAATCCATTGATCTAACATTTGTTATTTACTTGTTGCACCTGAATGTCCAAACAATTTTCTTGAATGAGTAACTCTTAGTAACTAGTTAGTACTAACTTTCTTAAAATATCTGAAATCTTAATTTAAAAACTCTGCTATAGATTAAACAGAATCCTAATAAAAACTAAGTAAATTATGCTATGCCACATACAAATAGTTTTCTATGAAAAATTACTTAAAAGTTATTTTATGTTAATTAAGAAATCGGAAGAGAAATATGGGGCAGTATATTTGAATTAGAATTCCCCTTTTTTGAAATATACTTCTTTCTCTAAACACATAGACAACATTTAATTAAAGCTGTTGTTACTTTTGGTATGAAATTTAGGATGCAGGACTAATATTCTTAATTCTTTTATACCCCAAAACAAAAGAAAATTGGATGTATATTACATAAAATAAATAATTTACCTCAACAGATGGATAGTTCTGGAGAGACATGTTAACTGATTGCTCATTTCGATGCTGCTGAACCATGGCTAACCACCTTTCGTGCTCTCTATGTGCATGGCTGCTTTCTAAATAATGAACCCTAAAGAGAGAAGAAATTTTCATGTAAGAAAATGTAATATTTACAGTAATAACAAAGAATTAAATCATTTAATCATCAAATTCTTTTTCAACCTTATTTAAAATTAATTCATTTGCAATGTATGTTTGTATAAAATGAAATTCAAGACCCTGGTCACTTTGCTATACAAGTGAAAATCAAATGTTTACATAAGTTACTGTGTGACAGATTTAACATATAACAACCCCTATACACATAAGGTCTTTCGTTGCATGAGAATTCACACCCTTGAGTTGACTGAAATAATATCGATCGAGAGTTCGCGATCATAACTACTAGGCTACTGTACATAGAAGATTAAAAAGAAGAGGAGAAAATTATGCCCAAGTTTTACAACTTAATTAGGATTTCAAAAATAATCCCTAAGGAAAAAAGGTACAAAAAAAACCACCATTTTGATTTGAATTTTAGATTACCTAACTATATTTTGTATTCAAAATTTGACTAGTAATTTTTTTTCCCCATTTACCTTTCTTTTTCTTGTTCTCTCAATCTATCTTCATTACGCACTACAGTTGTAGATTGTAAATTGCTTGTAGGAATACCTTCTTGCCCTTTCCCTAAGCTTTTGATATTTGATAAAGGATTCCAGCCCATCACCTTTTGTTGTTGCTGAAAATAAGGTAAAAAGGTAAATTCTCATTAGCAAAGAATTATATATTATATATATATATTTGAACTATGACAACCAATTAATATTCAAAGTTTCAGGCTTTCAGAATTCTAAATAATATTAAAAACATCTGAAATAAAAGAAAACAAAGGCTTGTAAACATTAATTAATTACTGTGATTTAAATTTAATGCCAACCCTGTGGAGAAAAAAAAGGCATTTAAATAAAAATTATTTTTTCAACAACTGTGTGTCCTGAAATAAACAAATATATTTAAAAGGTATCTTTTTCATTTCTTTAGTAAGAAAAATAATACATTAGAAAGGTACATTAAAATACACTATCTACATAAATTTTATAAAATTTATATGAAAATAAAACTTACTGTCAGTTTTTTTTTTTTTTTTTTAAATTCATTAAATTGTAATTCTTCCTTTAACTCCCAATTATAATTATAGTCAAACCTCCATTTTACGAACCTCTATATAGTGAATTTTTCTAAATAGCGAACTTTTTCCTGGAACCAAGAACATTTCACGATTTTCTCTGTAAAATAAGTCTGTCTATATAACGAACTTTTTCTCTTGCGATTCGATTTTTTTCTTCCTATTTTTGAAGAATTTCTGGACATTTCAAATTATTTTCTCTTTCATCTAGTTTTATGGTAATCATAAATCTTGACCTGGTCTTATTAGGTGCTTAACTCGCCAAGAGCAATGGAATTCTCGGCGTTTCATCCAAAAAGTCCAACCTATAACCTCCATTGTCCAGTTCATTAGAAAAATCTCTGATATACCCTTCCACCCTTAGTGGAGTTGTCTTGTGTCCCTGTGCCTTTGAACTAGTCTCCGTTCATTTGTAGTGTTGATCCGTCGTACTGGTAACTTCGTTTCTTGTAGCTCAAAAATTTCAAAACTTAAGACCTTGAGCATCAAAGGAAAAAAAATTAATTCTTCAAGAAACGGATAAAGGCATCAAGAAACTTTACTTAAAGTTTTGCTTCCTTTCTTTTTTATATGTAAGATATATAAAAATAAATATATATTAATTTGCAAAAAGGTGTGAATAATTACTTTTTTTAATGTATAGTGTTTGTGAGTTTAAAATTTGTTTTATGTAGTTTATAAAGAGAATTAAAAGATGAACCTCTATATAACAAATTGAATAATATAATGAACTTTTATTCGGAAATTAGCGACTTCATTATATAGAGGTCTGACTGTATATGAAAAAAAATCAGATGCAAAAATAATTTAATAAAAATATTGCATTTGATGAAAAAATGGATGAAAATCTCAGATCTTGTCTTACAGAAAATAAGATGTTTACAACAGGTATTAGATATAGATGAAATTGTAAAAATGTTATTTATAAAAGATTTATTTTTAACAGAAAAATTTTACAAGCTTTTTACTTCAAATTGTAGTAATATAAAGGAACTTAGAACTTTTCCCACAAAATAATTAGATTTTTACAACATGCATCACAACTAAGTAAAAATAATTACATAAAGAAAAGGTTTTTTTTTAACAGAAGAGAAAAACTTTGTGCTTTTAACTTTAAAATTTAGCAAAATAAAAAAAAAATAGGCTATTTTTAACTAAAAAGAATGCAAAAAGAGTTACCTTTTGTAAAGCTAACCGAAGAGATTCTTCGAAATGCTGTTGCACAGCCTCTCTTTGAACTCGTTCTCTTTCTTCTCGGTCAATTTTGTCTTGCTCTATCCACTGTCTCTCTTTCTCAGCTATCTCTTCTTTTTGCCGTTCTATTCTTTCTTGTTCCCTGCGACACACACGAAAAATGGGGGAAGAAAAAGAAAAAATCATTAATGAATTGCTTGATTAAAAAAAAAAATCTAATATAACTGTTGCACTTTCAAGTATATGCATTCACTGAATGGTAAAAATACATTTTTAGATTTAAAATATTCCTCAGCACACTCTCGCAAAACTGACTTCAATAGTCTCAATTGGCATGGTATAGAAATTTGGCAACTGGATCATGAACTCGGGTATTGTCCTACAAAAATTAAGTCTGTCGCCAATAGCCCTAGAGTAGCTTTGAAGTGCAACATTAATAAAAAAAATTCAATCAACTAACACTTTGGAGATGGAAGCCGTGAATTCCTGTCTTATATTTTCAACTGTTGGGGAAAAATGGCAGATACAAATAATACAGAAAGTTAAAGGATGATCATAATTTTTGGTTTACATATGCATTAGTGTGTGGGGATAATTAATCAGGTATCAACACTAAGGTGCAGAATTACTACATATCATTAAACAGATGATAAACAATAGAATAAATATTTAAAAACTACATGTAATTAAACTCTCATAAAATTTTTCAACTCAAGATTTTCTTACGGAGCTTTAAATCCTTTTAGCTGCAGTCCTCATATTAAAAATTCTGTCTTGGTGATCCAGGATAATTATTGAAATACAAATAAAAAGTTTCCATCGGATTAAAACTACTACACGCTTTTCAGTAATATGCATTACTACATAAAACCATTTGAGTTTGAAATGAATTCCAAATTCATAGCTCATTAGAAACTAAGCTAAAATATAGGTGTGGAAGTAAAATAGATTTTATGCATAATTTAAAAAACATAATTAAAACTTGAATTTTCTAACCTTTCTCTGTCATGGATTATGCTTCGCTCCCTTTCATGGGCTACCACACGCTCTCTTTCTTGAGCCAATGCTCTTTCTCTTTCTTGAGCCAATGCTCTTTCTCTTTCTTGAGCCAATGCTCTTTCTCTTTCATGAGCCAGACTTCGCTCCCGCTCATGAGCTATTGTCCGTTCTCTTTCATGAGCAATTGTCCTTTCTCTTTCTAGTCTCATTTCTTCATAGTGAAACATCCAAGGGTTTGGATTCAGCTTCTGTTGCCACATGACATCAATGGGAATATGAGGAGATCCACCAGAATTACTGAACTGACCAGGTAATAAATTGTGATGAGGGAGTAAGTGTCTGTAAGCTGAAGAATGGACGGGTGTTGAATGTGGGTGTCCAGACGATACTGGGGGTGGATTTGTAGGGATGTGCGGAGAAAGCCCAAATGCTTCAAAATGGGAAGGTGGACCTGTACTACGGCCTTGCTGAGGATGAAGAGCAACTCTTGGATAAATAGCTGCAGCCGATGCTACAGCTGCAGGATGGGATGCAGCAGCAGCTGGGTTCATCGACTCTCGTGCTTGGTATTCTTGAGGTCGTGGCGCACTACGCAAAGCGCGATATTGCTCAAGATCACGACGGTGTTTTAAATCCTCCAATTCCTTAGCTGATAGAACTTCTCTATGGCTGCCCTCACGATGCGTTCTCGGGTACCTTTCAAGGTTGTTATTAAAATATCCTCGTGATGTTTGACTGCTAACATAGCTCTGTGTCTTCTCCCCTTTATATGGATCACTTGAGCCTAAATGTGACATTCCTGAGAAATGGAGCTCTGAATGTATAACAGGAATGCCCTGAAAATGGCCAGCATCATGCCAAATGAAACAAAAAAAGCATTTCTTGAAAAACTAAAAACTTTAAAGCCATGAATATAACACACATACTAGTCTCTCTAAACAATATTTCTTAAAAAATGGGTGAGAAATAAATATTATAAGTCCAAACAAGAAGCTAAAAGATATTTCTCTTTTTTTCTATCACATATTGACTAAATTGATCTCAGTGCCTTCAAAAGCAAATATATGAAAATAGATATGCAAGTCATTATGTTGCACACTATGAACCCATGACAGTAAAATTTTATCCACATGTTTCAAGAAATACATTGTTATAAAAATAACATTCTTCCAGGTAAGTGATCATTCCTCTTCAAACAGACTTTTTAGACGCAGAGAGAGAGAATCTTCTTTTAAATTGAAATTTCAGAATTGTTTACAATAAAATCTATAAAAGAAAATATTTAGTCAAAATCCATGAATAAACGGCCAGAAATTTCAAACAAAATAATAAAAAAATACTTGCATCCATATAAAACAAGATTTAGATTGAGAACTTATAAATACACTAATTAATGCTAAATTAATAAATATGACAAAGAAATGTTAATTTATAACTTAGCCATGTATTAAAAAAAGGCTCACAATTGCATGCAAAAGGTTATCCCAGGTATTAAAAAAAGAGACAAGATGTTACGAAAATAACTGGAATCAAGAAGAAATGCAATTGTGGGGGGGGGGGGGGAGCTATTCTTTGTATACATTTTGTAGGAATAACTTAAATTTTCTTTTCTTTGAACCTTATTAAAAATTATTTCATATACCAAAAAACTTTATAAGATCAATTTTGTATTATGCTTTAAATTAAAAATATATTGCTAGATCACAACATAACACATAATACTTATTTATACTGAAGTAAACATGGTTTTTATAACAAAATTATACTTCAAATTGACCTGACCTTAACCTGATCAGCAGACATTCAAATTGCTTAGAACATAAAATTTTGTGGCAACAAGGGTTACGAATTATGATGTGCAAGCTATTTTTTAAAAAAATTCAAAGCATATAAAACAAAGTCAAGAGGAAAAGTGTAATATATAATCACAAAAATTACTTTAAAAGTCTACTTTGAGCTAGAATTTTGAAGGTGAAAGTTCATTTGCTTCAAGTATTCTTTTCAAAAGAGCTGGTGGAACTACTTCTCTTCATAAACTGTTCTTTTGAAACTTGTACTTTAAGTTCTGCAAGAGCTGAAAGCAAGTAAATGTATATAATTAATTTTTTTTATAAAAATATATCAAAAATACACAGAAATGAAAACATATTTAAAGAGAAAAATATTTTTCATTGTCTTCATTACTGGTCAGAAAAACAAATTGAAAACCAAATACATCTAGAATTTTATATATTGCTGGAAACTTTTTATGTGAATATTCATCAGTAATTTAGTTATAATGTATTTAAAGAAGTTAAACAGTTGTATAAATAAATCATTTGCATATTATTTAAAAATCATATCTTTCTAATCATGAATATACATTCTACTTATAACAAATTAATTAATTATTGAAAAGCTATTTTTAATAAACTTTTATTTTTAACTTTAAATATTCTGATTTGATCCAACAGTCCAAAGTTTATAAAATAAATAAATAAAATCCTTCAGTGTTAATATACACAAGATGGAAAAGATTACTAAGAACAAAAAGAGTTAGAAGAAAACTGCAAGAGCAGGGTGTTCCAACTCTCAAAAGAGCAGACAGTTCATTTGTTCCCCCATCCCTAAGTGAGATGAGAATCAATAACATTAGATATTAATTTCATTATCTGCATATGCAATGCAAATATATTTTACTTAATCTTATAAAATTGTTGCTTTACATCTACATTAGGTTTATTTTCTGATGGACAAGATTAGGTATATGCATCAACACCAAATAATGGTACAAAAGGAACACAGAGCTTCAATTTATTCCTTTCAGAAGGTCACACACTGACATATGGCATCACCAAGCTAACATAGTAAATATTAAATGTGAGTGAATATTAATGTCGCAGCTATTCAGCTACATGAGGGCTTTTGCCAACAGACCTCGTAATTTTGAACCATAGTTAAGTGACAAGGATGACATCTAAGCTCGCACCTCCTCTCCTAACTTCCATACCACACCAACAGAAGGACATTTGAGCCCTGACATTTAATGTGCAGTGGTACTGGATCGAAGTCATGACATGCCAGCCACGAATCCCTTACCTTGACCACTAGGTTACGACGGCCTCATATTAAATGTAAACCACAAAAGAAACGGCAATACTACTTACAAAAAGAAATTTTAAAGAAACAAGGAAATAAAAGCTATTTGAGTCATTTAGTGAAATAAAAAGCAAAAATACAGGTAGTGTGAACAATTGAACACACAGAAATATTTTACAGTATTATTTATGTATTTAAATACTTCAACAGTGGATCTGTGATTCAGACAACATAAAGGTATAAAAGAACAAAGTTTTGGTTGACTAGAAAGACGGCCGAGAATGAAGAAAAATCGCGTGATTAAGAGTGTATCATTCGTGTTTACCAAAGAAAATAAATCTTATTAAAGAAAGTTATCATGCTGGTGTACCTGAAATCATAAATCTTATACTTAACTAAACATAGTGAACTTCCAGTTTTAGAAAAAATTAACAATTCATACATGTTATTAAATTTAATCATTCATTCGTTAATATTTTAAATACATTATTCACTTAATAACCATTTGGCCTTTTCTTTAAAAAAAAACATTTTTAAATTTCCCCACCAGCCAATGTGAGGACTATGAGCCTTGACAGATTTAGCATGCATCAAAAAGAGGGTTTAGACTGGAATCTGGGCTCGAACCGGCGAATCGACAACGCCGGTCATAAGCTAGCATGACGACTCGGCTCCCGCGATCCCAGAATCATAATCAGAAACAAGGAAATAATCTGTAATGTTTACAATAACTTTCACAAAGATAAAACAGTGCGTGAACGAAAATTCTAATTAGTTCTCTTAAAAGCTACATTGTAATTGTTGTCAAACGAGAAAATCTAAGTGGAGCTCAGTTACTACCCCCCCCCCCTCCTATTTATCTTGGGTTTCTTTACTTCACTTTTCAGCGAATTTCGACAGTTCCATGTTTTTTCATACATCAACAACAAATAATTCATTGATTTTCTGACGCGACGCCATCTTGATTAATGTTGCAAAAGACTTCAAATTCGAAAGTCGCGTTTGGGCGCCATATTGGCACGGTTTTAAAAGTCAAGAGTCAGTAGCGTAACACCCGCATTGCGGGGGGGGGGGGCGGGGGTTCTAGTTCTAGGAGGCCCAAAGCCTGACTAACGCCAAAAACGTACTTGGGCTTGGTGTCCAGAACCTGACTTTATAGAGGGGGGTGCTAAGATTCTCCGTTATGCCACTGTCAAGAGCTGCACCAAAATAGAAATTTACAAGACTTTTGAAAGTAATTTAATAAGTGATATCCCACCGGTTGAAAAAAAGAAATTTCGTAACTACCAATTTCAGTTTCACTTAAGTCAATAGTGCTACAGAAAAACCTCTGATGTCCTCTGCTTTCTACATCGACTTCCAGCACCATATCCATGAAGATAAAAAAATTATTTACACTGTCTAAATTTGGCCATAATACGGAATGATTAAGCCCTGTAATGCAAAGTTGTATCAAAATATGTGAAGAGAGAAAATACCAACAATTGTAAGTCGATGCCATTAAAACATATACACATATTCAATTTCTATGCAGCATTTCATGTTTTAATACTATACTGGAGTATTAGTATATGAAGCATAAAAAAGGTACCCTAAAATCCGGTGTATAACGCGCAGCTATACTTTCAAGCTACATTTTTTAATCTATAGGTATATTCGCCGCATAACACGCACCCTCTTTTCCAAGAAGGAATCTGAATTGCATTTGTGTAATGTTCTTGTGTTTTAAAGTCATTTATTAGAGGTATTACCCCAGGGCAGTGGCGTAACGTACACCCCGCATTGTGGGAGGGGGAAGGAACTCTAAGGGGCCCAAAGCTTGACTTACCCCAAGTGCGTATTTGAGCTTGGGGCCCTAATATTCTCCGTTACGGGACTGCCCCAGGCTTTTGAAAATGTAATATACTTCTAGAAATACAACCCTTTAAGTTCATTAGGTATGTTATTTCTTTGAAATAAACAGTATTCGATGTATGTAGAAGTCTAATTTTTTGTATGCTTATCCTTTTATTTATATTTGAAGCTATCATTTTTAAACTCGGCGTACAACGCACACCTGTAAACTTCAATCTAATTTTTTTTGTGTTCAAAGTGCGCGTTATATGGCGGATTTTACGGTATGTTTGATTTATACTGCCTTCACACATATCGTTAAATAGGATTCAAACTTAGAACATTTTTTGAGAAAAAGTTGCAATTTGAAAATCATATTTTGACTTCATCTAGCGAGTATATAAAAACATATTTTAACAGGACACTTATTTTTATTTGGATGGGTCGATTGATTTTAATTTACGTCGCAATGTGAAGCAGCACGAGGCTATTGGCGACGGACCACAGAATTTTTAACCTCGGTCAAGTGATGAGGACGCCACCTGAGCTGATACCCCCCAAGGGCGGCTCTAGGGCCGGACAATCCGGACCCTTGCCCGGGGCGGCAAATTTTAAGGGCGGTATTTGGATCAAACTTGAAAAATATTTTTTTTTTTTTGTTACAAAGAATTTGATATATTTTCTGAAATATTATTGGGTGTGAATTTGGTATTGCATTCAACGTATCTTACTTTTTTTATTTTGTACTCTGTATATTTAATGACAGTTTTCTTTCATGTTGAAACTTGAAGGGTTCCAGGCGGAAGTATACGTTAAAGCATGAAATGTAATATATATGTGTGTGTGTTTACACATCTTTCACTTGTAAATTTCTCCCCATCCCGGAGTGAGGTCACAATGGACATTCCTTTCGCCCTTACGATGTTCGGTGTCAGCTATCCAAAAGGGGACAAGGGCAATAAGAGGTTTTGATAGATAGAGCTACAGGAGATGTTTTATTTTAGTTCTGAGTGTAGTTACTATAAGTTAATACAAACGCTTGTGATTCCCACCATCAGTAGACTATTTTTCGAGCAAATTGGTCTGCTGAAATGAACGATTCTTTCTCTTATATTTCACTCGTTTGATATAATAACAAGTAAATATGTTCTTAATTTCGAATTATTTGAATTTTTTAAGACTTTATATATATATATATATATATATATATATAGAGAGAGAGAGAGAGAGAGAGAGAGAGAGAGAGAAAGGGCATTGGAGAGAGGGGCGGCATTTTCCATTTTAGTCCGGAGCGGTAAAAAATTGCTAGAGCCGGCCCTGATCTCCCCTCCTAACTTCCACACCACACTAACGGGAGGACATTGTGCCTCGACAGATTAAACGTGCATCCGCCTCTCTACAAGATGGGTCTTCCGTGGCACAAGATTTCAAAACCATGACATGACAACGTCAGTCACAAGTTTGTAATGACGACCACACTTTTATTTGGATCAATGAATCTGTATAAAATGCTTTCCACATTTCGTTTTCAATACTTTAAACGTTAATGGTATATTAACGCTTAAATACGCTAGATTGTATTTATTTGCATCTCTCATGATTTTTTCAGGATGCAATGATAAGTTTCACACTATTATCAGAAAAATGTAGGCGATTCAAATATTCCGTAAACACTTCTATTTTGCAGGTTTTTATTCTCTACTAACGTTGGGTGGAGATAAAGATTCCAAAAAAAAAAAATAATAATAATAATAATATAATATTTTAAGAAATTATTTGGAATACCAACTGGGAAAAGAAAAAGCAGAATAACTGAAAAATTTATAATTCTTATTGCAATTTATTTAGGAAGTTAACTAAGCTAAGAAAGTTTTTTGAGAGAAGAATTATCTTATAAGCCCAATGGAACGTTGCGTTAAGTGCAATGAGCCAAAGTAAGAGATTGAACCCCAAACATTACAAAAAATAAAAGGACTGAACAAGTTCCATCTCAGTGGAACTTTCGGTTTTACCTATTAATGTTATTCTACCACTCACTGTACTTAAGGTGACTGCCTACCTTCGGGCCCATTTTTTTTATAAAAACAAATTTTTGAAACAAATTGCCTGTTTTTAGGAAGAAAAATAAAAAAAATATATGTAAATACAAAAAAAATTTTAAATAAATATTTTACTTTTAGAAAAATGGGTTGTTTTCAAGGAAATTTTACCAAATTTTTACTAAAATGCGTAACACTGTATATAAAAATTTCTAATACAATTATCATAATTTTCTTTTTACACAACATACATATTATGGTGCTCTTCAAAATGAACCAAAATCTAAGAGAAGTATTCAAATACAAAAAAATTACAGACAATTATACATAATAATATGAAATTTTTTTTCTTTACTCTAATAAAAAATTATTTAACCTACAACAAAACTTATGGTCCACTTTATGAAAAACAGTATAATAAACTTTCCCACAAAATTTCAAAACGTTATCTGTGGTTTGGTTCTTAAGATATCATGTATCTGGTAAAAAGTTTCTTTCGAAAACATAATTTTGAGAAAAACGCATTTAAAGTTTTATTTTACCGCCCTTTTGCATAGAGTGATGTTTTTTAAAATCACTATAACTTTAATTCTATTTCGCGTAAAGGAAAAAGAAAACTGTTCAAACTATATAAGATTTTGAAATAGAAAAAAATGCCTTAAGTAGACGAAAAACAACATTTTCAAGGTAGGCAGTCACCTTAAGTGTTACTTTAAAAATTGAAATAATCTAAGTATAATAAAAAATTATCTTGATCAAATCATCACCACATTAAAAAAAATTTTTTTTACCTTCAATTTCGACGCAGTATTTCAGCAAAAAAAGTTAACACATAAAAATAAAAACGTCGTAAAATGACTGATGTCACAGCAGTGGCGTACCGTACACCCCCGCATTGCGGGGGGGGGGGGGCAGGAATGTAGGGAGTCCAAAGTCTGACTGACGCCATGTACCCTTTGT
>BMAV01010301.1:217876-229104 GCA_019973955.1 Trichonephila inaurata madagascariensis
CCCCCCCCCCCCCCCCCCCCCCCCCCCCCCCCCCCCCTAACATTCTCTGTTGCGTCATTGTGTCACAGCCATGAATGACATCACTCATTAACCCTGGTAGAAAGTTCAAACGTGTATGATTTATTGCTGAAAATACTACATTATTCCAAATTCGAGCTAAGAACATATTTTTAACATTAAATAAAAATTTAAATATTCTACATCTAGTGTAGTAGTAGTATAAAAACTAGGTATTCTCAATGAAACACGATTTTCAAAAGTTCATCATCTTGATTTACTCATTATTGTTTAAAAAGTACTCGTTTTCTTTTTGAAGAGTTTAAGAGATCGTATCAAGTATTTATTCCTGTAGTTCACATTTGTGTGTCGATGTGATCGTATCAGATAATTATTTTGAGTACAATTTAACTTGTAATGATTACATATATTTAAAATTATATACTGTGTTCTAATTACATATTAGAAAAACTCATGTTCAAATCAATTTTCATAATATAATTTCAGTATTATCGCAAACAGTCCCAGAAGCATAAAATTGGCTTTTTTTGTTTTTGTTTTTTTTCTTTCTGACAGTTTAAAATTAAATGGTCAATTTTAATTTCATCTGGATACATAGGCAATAAATAAATTATTGCTGCCTATCTCCGCATGCGGAGTTTAAGCTAAGAGTGATGATGCTTGTCGAGGTAAGTGCATGGCTAAAGGAAAAGTAATGAGTTAAATTCATGTGACGTCAGATTCATATGATAACAATCAAGAGTTTTCAGCCGATCAGTTGATGCGCTTTGCTGTTGCCAACTTTTGCTCTTTTAGCAGTAACTTCCCCTTTCCTACATATTTATCAACAAAAATCATTCACATAAGTGAACAGATTACACTTGATATAAAAGTACATGTATAATGCAAGAGTAATTTTTTAAAAAAAATTTGAAAAACCTTTTGAGAAGAATTTTAATACTAGAACATCTTTACTCAGTTATGAAATTTTTATCAAGTAGAACATTAAGTACAAGACTAATGGCAGCTTTGAATTCAACGGGGAACAAGTGATTGCATTTATCATGTGACTGCCATGTGTGAATTTAGCTTACATGAATTATTTTAGTACATTATTGTATTTGATTTATGATAAATTTACGTTACTACAAGCACCAAAACTGTAGTCGAAGAGCCTCGTATCTTTGAATCATCATCAAGTAAAGCACCCTACTCAGTATAATAATTAAGAAATGCCTCTGTATCCTAAGATCACAGCAAACGCAGAGGAACAAAAGTTACAATTAAGTAAGAACAATACAAATCTATTTAAAAAACAAGTAATATATTAAAAAAAATTAAGTCAATTCCTACTTAGATCAACAAAGAAAAATTTTATTTTAGCTACTTTTTACTAAATAGTTACAATTAATATGAATATGTATATACATAGGACAGAATCACAACATTAAATGGTCATTAATTTTTATTAATTACCATTAAAATATCACATTGTCATCCAAAACAATCAAGTATATAAATTTCATTTCAACTGAATACTTTAACACGTGAGAAAAAAAAACCTTTTCGTTTTGACACAAGTCGCCAAAAGGGTCGCTAAGTCACCAAAAATGATGCCAACGTGGTTGTATTTGTAATTCATTAAATAATTAGTTTTAATCAATTAATTTTTATTAATTATTTTTATATTATTATATTGCCATCCAAAATAAACCTGTATATAAAATTTCAGCTCAATTGAACGCTTTAAAATGTATTTCATCAACGAATGAAAATTCAACCCAGATAAATAAATAAATATATAGATTGTGAGCTAATAGTAGGAATTGAATGAAAGCATTATTACCCCCCTCATTCAAGCGATCTGTTTACTGAAATAGCGTGTCATCAGGTGGGTTCATCACATCACATAAAGACAACTCCTTTTTTGTCTTTTAGAAAACATTTATTACGAGACGACACAAATATTTAAAAAAAATGTATGGATTCAACTTAAATTGAATTATTAGGGCGACCGACCGTTCATGTACAGATTACATCAGTAGAAAACGGTAACTCACCTGCCACTGAGCTCTCACACATAACTTAAGTTCGGCGCTGCAGAGCAACGCCCTCTAGTTGACCCTTTTCAACAAGTAGCACTTAAGTTAGTGTATCAATGATCTTTTTAAGTCCCATTGAAATAACACGCAGTTGTAAAAACAGAGAGAAGGGGGATAGACACTTTTAATAGTTTTGTGTGTGTGCAGTTCTCAGTTACAACTGCAGCTGGATAGAATTGGTATCAATGTTAATGGGTGAATTGTGTGTGTGTGTGATGCTAATGAATTAATTACTAACTCTGCCGCTAATGAATTAATTACTATTAACTAAATCAAAATTGTTAACTTCTGCAATAAATTTCTCTATCATGAAATCTGATTCTTTCAAATAATTTTATTTCCCATCTAAAAACTAGCCTAAATTCCAAATTCACTAAAATTTTGCCGAAAATTTCGAGTTCCAGGAATTTAACAAATGTGTGGGTCTTCTAAAAATAAATGAATACCTCGAATATTAGATTAAAAAAAAAATTATACTCAAAACTTTTCGAAGCTCTTTCAATTCTAAAAGGGGAAAAAAATTGAAAGTAATGTTTTGAAAATATTAATAATTAAATACAATTACGAAAAAAAAAATCTAAATTTGGATCCTTGTCATAAAAATCCTTATATAAATAAAAAATCACTTAATTTTTTTCTATTGTTAAGGTAATACTTAATTTTTTTGTTCAGATCAAAGTTCGTGGTTCTTAAAAAGTCCACTACATCATAATACTAAATTGACAAATCATTCACAACACGAGAAATTTTTATGTAACGGTAATCAGGGAAATTTTTATGAATAAATTGCGTACATATGCTAGCGCATAGTTCCTCAACAGTTTTCCCGAAATATCTCTCGCGTGTATTTGGGGATGGTTGGTGAATGAGAGAGAGAGTTATATTAACGTCGCAATATAAAGCAACACGAGGGTTATTGGCAATGGACTTCGTAATTTTGAGCAGTGGTCAAGTAACGAGGACGGCACCCAAGCTTGCCCCTTCCTCTCCAAACTACCACACGACGCAAAGGGATGACTATGAACTCGGCACATTAAGTGTGCATCAACTCTTCTTACACGGTGGATCTTCGGTGGCACAAGGAAACGAACCGACCATGAGTTTGTGAACATAACCACTAAGCCAGTGCTCCCCAACCTTTTTATCTCCGCGGAAAGGTTAACGTTTGATAATTTTACCGTGACCCCTGGGTGTGAGTGAGTGAGTGAATTTGGGGTTTTTTGGCGCAAGAGCCAATTCTGGCTATACTGCGCCAAACATTTGTTTTAATTTCCATAAAGCTTTTTAAAAAACAGTTAAAAATTTTAATTAATGATATAATTTATAATATATTTAAGCATAAAAATTCATTATAAAATTTTTAAAAATTCATATTTAATTGTTACATTTTATTAAAATGGCAAAAGTGTGAAATAAAAAACATCGAAAATAGTTTAAAATATTAACCATTCTATCTTGATTTAAAAAAGATTCAAATCCAATGTATAAATTTTAATTTTTTCGATTTCTAGTAGGTGTCAGGAAATGAGAAAAACCAGACCGTACATGAGAATCCATTAATTTTTCGTCTACATCGTATATAATCATATCCTCGTCTTCTGAGTCATAATGAATGTAGCTTTTCTTGGGTGTGTGAGGTGTCATTTTAATTTCAATTTCTGCTTTTTGTTCTTTTGCACGCCTTTTTCGATTTTTTGAGTTTTGTTTTAGTCTCTGGAATTTTAGAAGCGTTAGAAGGTTCATTATTGGATGCAGTATCTGCTGACTCTGATGGGGAAACTGATTGCTGAATTTCAGTTGATAGTGCAGCAAATTTATTGGAAGTTGTAGGAAATAAACGTGTATCGGTTTTTAAAGATGAAGCGGAAGTATTTAAGCTATTGCCAGCTGAAGAAGTAGTAGTAAGAATGGGTAATGGGGGGTAATAAAGTTTCACTTTGTATTGTTGGTAATATTGCAGATGTGGAAGGTATGTCATTAGATGTAGGAATTATAGGAATAGTTGGCTGGGATTCTGATATTGTAGATATCGAAGGTAATAGGTGTGCTTGAGTGGACGCAGACGATTTCGATACTGCGGGAATAGATGCAGTTTTATTTTGTTTCGAGATGGATGAAGTTGGTTGAAGTAGTTTTAAAGGTGGGCACTTTATTTTTGTGATATTTTCATCTGTCTGTGTAGAAGAGGATGTTATGGATGATTTAACAGCCTCGGAATATGTCTGTGATAAAGGTGGGGCTATTAACTTTCGGGATTCTAAGTAGATTATATTTTTATTAGTTTTAATTTCTTGTATTTGTTTTTCAGTTTTCTATTTTGGGCAAAGTTTGGAATCGGCGGAATGAGGCTGTGAACAGTTAATGCATTTCAGTTCTAAGGTGCAATCTGCAGAAGGATGCCCTACAGATGCTCACCTAGAGCATGTTAGTTGTCCGCGGCAAGAAATTTGAGAATGACCTCTGGCACTTAAAGCAGCGCAGAGGATTCGGAATGTAAGGGCGTATTTTACAATTAAGATATCCAGCTTTGATTGAAGTAGGTAAATTCGGGCTGTTGAATGTTAAAATTAAATGCTTTGTAGGAAAAACTGTACTGTTCTTTTTTATTGTAATTCTTCTGACCTGAATCACACCCTGATCTGAAAATCCTTCAAGGATTTCAGCCTCAGGAGTGCACATCAGGTCAGGTTCAGAAATGACACCTCGGCTTGAGTTAAGAGATTTGTGAGGACTCGCTGTCAAAGGGCAATCTAAAAATGTTTTTGCCAACAAAAAAGATTTTGTTTGCAAAGCAGATACAGTTTGGAACGTAGGATCACCGGAACGTAGTTTTTTAACGGATTTAGGTTCTCCGCCTATTCCTTGAATGGCTTTTTGAATAGCAAAAGGAGATTTTCTTGACATTTCATTATTGGGAATCGATAAAATTAAAAATCTACAATACGTAGCAATTTGTTCAACGTTGAAATTAGGTAAATTAAGGCCTTTACCCGGGCACAGCTGCATTGGATCCATAAGTACGTGTACACAACTTCATCCTGGCGTGCCTCCATTCACCACGAAGTCCAACAAGGGAGGCAGTGTGCCGGTCAAATGGCCAAAAACCAGGCACGGTGCTTACCTGGAGTACACCCAGAATATAATGCTACAGTCCAGGGCGAGGATCCAACGGGTAAACCCGACACCCCTTATCTGCAGCACTAACCCTACAGCAGTGTCTCTTCGGGGACACCGAAGAGAGGTACTACCAGCCGATTGACAGGAGCGGGCTCACTCCTGCCACCCGTCTACAGTGAAGCGTGGGCCAAAGGGAACGCAGAGGTATCCCTAGGCCATCAATCTCCTCCCTACGGGAGAAGCGTGGGCAAAGAGAACGCTAAGGATCCCCAGAACACCATTTTCCTCCTTACGGGACGCCGCACACGGCAAACATGCGGGTTGAAAAACCAACGGTATTAGTCGAAAACAAATAAAGTAACATAATCAAAGTATCGAAAGAAATATACGAAAAAGAAACTAAATTAACACAATACAAAATGTAAACCATGATATGTTAGTAGTAAAACGTAAGTTTTTTCACTAGAAAAAACAAAATCTGATCGAAGTTTATTTTGAAGTATAGGTCTGTGGTCTAGACGGGAAAAGAAGAAAAGGGAAATTTGAATGGCAAGAAGAAGGGCTGAAAATAGAGAAGGATCACTAGGGTACCCTGGGTTCGTGAAGCCCATGTTTACCAAAGACAACAAACCCCTTAGGAAGAGGAAAAGATCACTAGGACACCTCGGGAGCGTGAAACCCGTACTCACCTAAAGAAGGTGAGCCCCCTGAGGGGCCGTGACCCCTGGGAGGACATTGATTGTTTATGTTTAGTTTGCTTAGATTTAATTTTAAATTAGTTGTATTTAAACATGCCTTCAGAATAAAATACAGTTACACCAAAAAATGAATATAAAGTGATTTCCATAAAAAGCTCACAAAATGTTAGCTTAGCATCCCCCTCTTCATTATATTCAAAGAAATCAAAAGCGTTAAACATTTATCAGCAAGATCTTCAAACAAATCGATTTTATAATGCAAACATTATTTGAAATGTATTACAACCGTAAGTAACTAAACTGTAACACAATTCTAGCACAATTTGAATTTGAAGTAAAATTTAGTAACCTGAAAGTAAACTATCTAGGTCAAAATTCTAAGATACGTTATGATGTGCATTACTTTGTAGATATATTATGTATATAGTACGTAAAATTTAATAAGTATTTGTAATTAATATTTTATTTTATTAATTAATGCTGTTTATTTATTTAATAATTTATTTTATTAATTAATTCTAATTTTGTATTTAATAATTTATTTTTTACTATTTTTCGTTCCCAACAATTGACAAAATCAAAAGAATGTTTTGGGGGTGTACTGGGGTATGATTACAAGAATGGTGAAATTTCGCCCCTGGAACTCTCCCCCCACTCCTTGACAAATTCTTGTGTGCGCCACTGATTCAGAAAGAGGCTATATGTTCATAACAATCCCTATTTACCAATTGATATAAAAATATGTAGCATTTATTTTTAATAACTAGTCTTGGGTGAAATTAAATACATTGGAACCTTCCAGGGAAGATTTAAGCTCATTTCAGGCCCTGGGCGCAGCAGATCTACAGGCCCCCTTGACACTGGAGGATCGAAATTTATAACCAGAAAATCTGTTAAGTCCAGCTTATCCGGGCCCTGGGCGCCCGCATCAAGCACCCAATGGAAAGACCGCCGCTGGAATCTTCACTTACACACCTCATTCATCTCCATAATATATATATATATATATTAATCACTTTTAGATAAATATTTTACATTATATTTCTGTAAGTTGGGAAAGTCCCCCCCACCCCCCCCCCCCCCTGCCGGAAATTTTGCTTTCAGTAAAAGCATAATATCTTTATGTGAAACAATAAGATATCACAATCGTTATGTACTATCTAGTTTAATGGGTAGGAAAAAAATCTTAGAAACATATGTTTTATTTCATATTTCTAATCATCGTTAAATATATACAGTAGGACCTGTTTTTGTGCGATTTTTTATGTGCGATCTTTTTTTTTATGTGATGCATGAATTTCAATCGCTTTGGCACCACTGTAATGTTTTATATCTATTTACTAGTGGCGTAACGGAGAATGTTGGGACACCAAAACTGACCACCCGACCTTCGACCAAAAACTTATCTCTTACTTTTTGTGGCGAAAAAGTAAATCAATTGAAATTGTACCTTCAAGTGACGAAAGCGATTTGGAACTTATTCATTACAGGGCTTTCGATTACGATGAGTAGCAATGAATTATGTATGAGCATTTTGAAAACTTATCCATGTTACAATGAGAAACTATGTTTTTAAAATGTTTCCTTGTGTAATATTTAATTATTTATTTTGTTATGGAAGTATTCTTACATAAATTTCGTAAATAACTGGCATATTTTACAAATGCGACTTTTTTATGCGGTCCCTATCCACCGCATAAAAAAAGTTTTTGTAGTATTTCCACGAATTAGTTCATTATATGTAAGAATTTATGAAATCTTTGAATATATTTTCGTGCATTTTTTTTATGCGGTCCCTATCTACCGCAAAAAAAAAAAAAAAAAAAACAGGTCCAACTATAGTTTAAAATGATAATAAGGAAATATGCCACTAAGCGAAATCTAAGTTTCATTTTCAAAAATTAAAGAAATGAAAAAAATATCAGTTTTAAAAACTTTTTGTTTTAGAAGGATTAAGTTTTGTTACACATCCGATCCAACTATACTGAGTTAGAATTTACCATCATCACAGAATGAAAAAGTATATATATAGAATATACAACATATCAAAAATTTAATACAATATACACAAGCCCCTTTGAATTAAAAACTTTGGTTGTAACATAAAATAATACTTAATTGTTCAATTTTCAAGATATTTATTTACGAATCAAATTACTTTTGCATTTTATAATTCAAAAACAATTTCTATAAATGTTTATCAAAAAAGATTTAATAATCGAAACACGAGAACAGATGAATATGTTCCAGTGGCGTAAAGGAGAATATTAAGGCCACCCCCCAGCTGAGTCAGGTTTTGGGCCCCTTCAAAGCCGATTTAAGCTCATTTCAGGCCCTGGGCGCAGAAGATCTACAGGCCCCCTTGGCACTGGAGGATCGAAATTTATAACCAGAAAATTTGGTTAAGTCCAGCTTATGCGGGCCTCTCCGGGCCCCTGGACGCCCACCCCAAGCGCTAAGTGGATAAACCGGCACTGGGCCCAGTAGAGTCCTCCCCCCGCCACTGATATGTATCTAACTTTTAAAAAAAAGCAAATTCTTAAATGAAATCGAGAAATACAGAACAAGTTTCATTTATTAAAAAGAAAAGCATCTACCGTTGCACAAAACCTGCATTTATTTAAAATTTAAAAAACATTTAACAAAATCTGTGGCTACATTAGAGTCTCAATATTCTAAAGCAGACAGTGTGAGAACAAAATAGACAGAAAGAAATCTAATTCTACTAAACTAATCAAGCCAAAGTCATTTTCAGAAATTTTAAATTCTTATCCCCATTGCTCGCAAATCAGTATTTAAATCTACAAGTTTTGCAACTAACATAAAAGAGAAAAAAGGAGGAACAAGAAAAATAAGGTAAGCCTACTTTTACTTCACAATTTCAGGTTATGTACGGTTATTTTTAAATTAAACGATACTTCATAAAAACTTTAAAAAAATTATTTCTCTTAACTAAAAAAAAAAAAAAACCCGTTAACAAGTGGAAAGTATTTAAAATAATACGATAATGAAAAATATTTGATGCAAGCGTTAAAGTTAAGATGAAATCTTAAATTATTAAGACAAATTATTTGAATATAATCATTGCCCTAACTAAACCAGATTTGGCCCCCAAAGCAAAATTCTTTAGATCCCCCTTTCTGGTAACGCTTAGCATTCCTGGATTTTTCGCTTACAAATTTTATTTCCCTTGAAACGTGGGGGGTCCCGTACCACTGATACGGCGGTAGCCACGCCCTTAAATCTAATCATCAGGCAGCGGAAGAAAATATTTTTTCGCCAATTCAGTCAAAAATACTCAAGCTTCTATCTGATGTTAATCAAAACGAAACAAAAGAATTTAAAAATATACAATTATATTAATTTTAGGAATAATATTGCTCCATCTCTAAATGAAATTCAACATGTAGATCCAAACCTACTAATACTAGTAAAAATATTTTTAGTGTACAACGTATAAAAAAATATACTTTGTTAAAATAAAAGCAAAATAAATACACTTTTATTGTTATGTTACATTCTTTTATTCTGCTAATGTGTGTCCAAGTTTTAGAATTTCAGTAGTAAATTCAAATATGAAAGCATTTCTTACACTAAAAAATACCACTAACTGATGCAGAATATTTTTGCCACTACAAAACAAAACTACTTTTCTTTCAATGTAGGTTATTTTGCCTCAGACAACTCTGAGGACAGTTCATTTACAGAGTAACCAGTAATGCAACTAAAAGTAACACATGTTCAAAATTTCAAGAAAAGTTTTTGTACCATGATGATGAAAAAATGTCTATTCTAATTAGAAAACATACAGAAAAAGAAACACACACAAATTTAAACTTCATGCACTTTTGCCAATTGTATAACTAAATGAATCTTGTTATATAAATTTAAAATCAACAACAATGTCAAAAACACTTTAAAAGGTAATATTACAAATATAAAAATTTCAAAAATGAATAATATTCATTTTCATCCTCTTATATTAAAATTAAGTAACCAGAAATTAAATAAATTATGTACAATATTACATACCAATAAAAAAATTTGACAGTATATAATCAGAAAGAAAAAAAAAATTTACTTATAACTAAATTAGTTCCTGTCCAAAAAATTCTTCAAAAGACTCATTTCAAACTATAACAAAAATTTATGCCACTATAAATTGTAATTACATAAATTTTGGAGTAATAACTTATGACTCTAACAATTTTCAATTTAATGACACTATTTTTAATAGTGTAGTAAATTTTGATGCCCATTCAAGTTAAGATTAAAAAGGTATTTCTCGTGAGAATTATTATATGTTTACTTCCTGTAGATATATGTTTGTGTAATGTAATATCTTTTCATGTGTTAAAGTTCCATCTGAGAAATAAAAACCGAAAAAAAAATATATATAAAATAAAATTTTACTAATACAAAAAAAAAAAAAAATTCTATCAATTTAGGATACAATTTTTAAAAGTTTTTAAAATAAATAAAAAAAACTGAGTGTGTCCCGGGTTAAAAAAGTAAAAAGGATAAAACATTAGCAAATCAACTTTTGTCACAATTAATTAAAGATATGTCTGAGTCAAATTAAAATTTAAATGCTTATTTATCATGTTCAAATTATTCTCATTCTTGCAATCAATTCAGATTATGAACAATAACAAAAAAAGCAAGATCATACAAATTTTATTAATAAACATATTAACTTGGGATGCAATGTTGCTTGGCGTAATAAAAAACAAATTAAAACCCATGCAAATGTCTAGTCCTGTCAGATCAAATAAGAACTATACCTATTTAACTTAAAAAATTTTACAATAAATCCATTTTTTCAAATAATATATATTCTAAGTCCTATTAGATGTGTGTTAGAAGAATTCTTCTACTTCAATTAAGTTTACAATCATAAGAAAAATGTGCAAATCATCTACCTCAAAAGAAAAAAATTAATATTTCCACATTTTCTTGATGATAAGGAATTGAACATCAATTTTTTCATGATAACATCTTGCCCTCTACTGAGAGAAAATTTTTTTTCACAGATAATTTAAAATTAAAAAATAAAATTTTGCTAGCAGGCACAATAACTTTATTAACTTGAGATGTAACAAAAAAACATTTAAAAGTGCATCCTAAACTAAATGCGAAAATACTCAATATCAGAAAAAATAAAAAATCACAAACATTCTGTTTCATTCTATCGCTAATATATTTTTGTGATATCTTATGCTATGTATATTTTTATTTTTCTGTTAATTTTTAATTCATAAGTAGAACATGAATGCAATTATTTGTGTTAGAAAACCTCACAATAATTCAGAAT
>BMAV01010301.1:240153-262308 GCA_019973955.1 Trichonephila inaurata madagascariensis
AAGCATTTCCATACAAAATTTCAAAAATTCTCAATGACGAAAAAAAAACCTGACTTTCACCCTGATGAAATTTGGCTTATCTGAGAGAATTTGATATTACAACAAATCACACATTAAATATATTAACTTTTTATATGGTATTGCTTGGATCAATGAAAGGCATTCCTATTTATGTTATTAAAAGTTTTTCTCTATCCTACATTCAGTTCATCCTGATAAATAACATGGAAGCATTTCCATATAAAATTTATAAAATTCTCAATGATGAAAAAGTACCTGATTTTTCTTGTGATTAAGCTTGCTTTTCCTGAGAAATTGTTATAAATTTTTCATCTCGTATCACAATTCGGAACACGTTAAATACATTAAATTTGGTACATTTATTTATTTATTTTGCTAAATGAAAATCAAATTAAAACTAATCGATGTATTCGTTCCATGATAATCTTATAAAATTATCATACCGACATGCATAACAATGTATTAATATAAATTTCTTTTCCATGTTAAAATTATACATTAATTTCAATTCTTTGCACAGAGAAGTATTCATGGACATTCACTACATCCCGTTTCTAATTCTAAAGAAAAGAGCAATCTCTCACAAAAAAGAAGAAATAACAATATTTTCTCGATGATGAGGAATTAAATATGAATTTCTTCCATGATTACCTCTTGCCCTACTCTGAGAGAAAAATTTTTTCAAAAGAGTCAATTTTAAACTACAAAATAAATTTTTTTTAGCATGCACAATAATTTCATTAAATGCACTTGAACAATATATCACGCAAGGAGCTACTTTCTCGTAATTTTCTAATTAATACTAATGTAAAATGGCAAAAAAAGAGATTCTACTTAAAGCTCTACTTATGATATTCCCGTGTTATGTTAATGTACTCTTCATATAAAAGCTATTGAAATTGTTCCCTTTCATGCACTCAATTCATGTTGAGAAGAATGTGGAAGCATTTCCATACAAAATTTCAAAAATTCTCAATGACGAAAAAAAACCCTGACTTTCACCCTGATGAAATTCTGCTTATCTGAGAGAATTTGATATTACAACTAATGCACACATTAAATATATTAACTTTTTATATGGTATTGCTTGGATCAATGAAAGGCATTCCTATTTATGTTATTAAAAGTTTTTCTCAATCCTACATTCAGTTCATCCTGATAAATAACATGGAAGCATTTCCATATAAAATATTAAAATTTATAAAATTCTCAATGATGAAAAAGTACCTGATTTTTATTGTGATTAAGCTTGCTTTTTCTGAGAGTTTGTTATAAATTTTTCATCTCTTATCACAATTCGGAATTTGTTAAATACATTAACTTTGGTACATTTATTTATTTATTTTGCTAAATGAAAATCAAATTAAAACTAATCGATGTATTCGTTCCATGATAATTTTATAAAATTATCATACCGACATGCATAACAATGTATTAATATAAATTTCTTTTCCATGTTAAAATTATACATTAATTTCAATTCTATGCACAGAGAAGTATTCATGGACATTCACTACATCCCGTTTCTAATTCTAAAGAAAAGAGCAATCTCTCACAAAAAAGAAATAATAATAATATTTTCTCGATGATGAGGAATTAAATATGAATTTCTTCCATGATTACCTCTTGCCCTACTCTGAGAGAAAAAAATTTTCAAAAGAGTTAATTTTAAACTACAAAATAAATTTTTTTTAGCATGCACAATAATTTCATTAAATGCACTTGAAATATATATCACGCAAGGAGCTTCTTTCTCGTAATTTTCTAATTAATACAAATGTAAAATGGCAAAAAAAGAGATTCTACTTAAAGCTCTACTTATGATATTCCCGTGTTATGTTAATGTACTCTTCATATTCAAGCTATTGAAATTGTTCCCTTTCATGCACTCAATTCATGTTGAGAAGAATGTGGAAGCATTTCCATACAAAATTTCAAAAATTCTCAATGACGAAAAAAACCCTGACTTTCACCCTGATGAAATTCTGCTTATCTGAGAGAATTTGATATTACAACTAATGCACACATTAAATATATTAACTTTTTATATGGTATTGCTTGGATCAATGAAAGGCATTCCTATTTATGTTATTAAAAGTTTTTCTCTATCCTACATTCAGTTCATCCTGATAAATAACATGGAAGCATTTCCATATAAAATATTAAAATTTATAAAATTCTCAATAATGAAAAAGTACCTGATTTTTATTGTGATTAAGCTTGCTCTTTCTGAGAAATTGTTATAAATTTTTCATCTCGTATCACAATTCAGAACACGTTAAATACATTAACTTTGGTACATTTATTTATTTATTTTGCTAAATGAAAATCAAATTAAAACTAATCGATGTATTCGTTCCATGATAATCTTATAAAATTATCATACCGACATGCATAACAATGTATTAATATAAATTTCTTTTCCATGTTAAAATTATACATTAATTTCAATTCTTTGCACAGAGAAGTATTCATGGACATTCACTACATCCCGTTTCTAATTCTAAAGAAAAGAGCAATCTCTCACAAAAAAGAAGAAATAACAATATTTTCTCGATGATGAGGAATTAAATATGAATTTCTTCCATGATTACCTCTTGCCCTACTCTGAGAGAAAAAAATTTTCCAAAAGAGTTAATTTTAAACTACAAAATAAATTTTTTTTAGCATGCACAATAATTTCATTAAATGCACTTGAAATATAACAAGGTATAATTTAATCCTGCATTCTAATCTAAAGCCCAAAATACTGGATATAAAAAATCTACAAACATTTTGTTTCATCCTCCTGCTAATATATTTTTAGATATTGCTTACTATGCATATTTACTTTTGCATTAATTTGAATTTATAAGTAGAGCATGATGCAATTATTTGTGTTAGAAAACCTCACAATAATTCAGAATATTGTCAATGATGATAGAAAGAACAGAATTATTTTGAAGAAAGTGACCCTTCTGAGACAATTCTTTGGGAACAATTAAATCCAATACAAAAATAAACTAGTAATACCCAAAATCGACGTGACTTTTGAAGTGAATCGTTTACAAGTGTCATATGACAAAAAGATACAGAGATTCTAATCCATCCCTTCCAAATGTGATGGCAAGAGATAAATGTTTGCAGCTCTTTTATGTTGTGTCGTGTGTGTGTGTGTTTGTGTTTTAACACTCTAATCAAAACTAAATTTCCACATCAACATGGAAAGGAACTCTACATAAAATACATTGAAACACAGAAATAAAAGCCATCATGTAGACGTATGTGGGTTAATACTTTGAGCTGTTTAGAATCAGAACAAAAAATCACTTTTTTTAAAAGTAAAATTCCTTTCCCAAACAAAAATAAGAGTAAAGTCCGTTACCTTGACCATTAAGCTACCGCGACCAACACACAAGGTCCAAAAAAACCAAAAACTTCCTTACAATCTCACATACCTGAATAAACAATTTACTGCGAAAAGAGACATACAGCAATATATCCAAAGGACTTCTTTCTCGAATTTTTCTAATTAATACTATTGTAAAATGGCAAAAGAGATTCTACTTAACCGGGAATATCATAAGTAGAGCTTTATGTTAATGTAATCTTCATATTCAAGCTATTGAAATTGTTCCTTTTCATGCACTCAATTCATGTTGAGAAAATGTGAACATTTCCATACAAAATTTCAGAAATTCTCAATGCGAAAAAACCTGACTTTCACCCTGATGAAATCTGGCTCATCTGAGAGAATTTCATATTACAACCTAATCACACATTAAATATATTAACTTTTTTTTATAGTATTGCTTGGATCAATGAAAGGCATTCCTATTTATGTTATTTAAAGTTTTTCTCTATCCTACATTCAGTTCATCCTGATAAATAACATGGAAGCATTTCCATATAAAATATTAAAATTTATAAAATTCTCAATGATGAAAAAGTACCTGATTTTATTGTGATTAAGCTTACTTTTTCTGAGAGTTTGTTATAAATTTTTCATCTCGTATCACAATTCGGAACACGTTAAATACATTAACTTTGGTACATTTATTTATTTATTTTGCTAAATGAAAATCAACTTTAAACTAATCGATGTATTCGTTCCATGATAATCTTATAAAATTATCATACCGACATGCATAACAATGTATTAATATAAATTTCTTTTCCATGTTAAAATTATACATTAATTTCAATTCTTTGCACAGAGAAGTATTCATGGACATTCACTACATCCCGTTTCTAATTCTAAAGAAAAGAGCAATCTCTCACAAAAAAGAAGAAATAATAATATTTTCTCGATGATGAGGAATTAAATATGAATTTCTTCCATGATTACCTCTTGCCCTACTCTGAGAGAAAAAAATTTTCAAAAGAGTTAATTTTAAACTACAAAATAAATTTTTTTTAGCATGCACAATAATTTCATTAAATGCACTTGAAATATAACAAGGTATAATTTAATCCTGCATTCTAATCTAAAGCCCAAAATACTGGATATAAGAAATCTACAAACATTTTGTTTCATCCTCCTGCTAATATATTTTTGCGATATTTGCTACTATGCATATTTTTACTTTTGCATTAATTTTGAATTTATAAGTAGAGCATGAATGCAATTATTTGTGTTAGAAAACCTCACAATAATTCAGAATATTGTCAATGATGATAGAAAGAAACAGAATTATTTTGAAGAAAGTCGACCCTTCTGAGACAATTCTTTGGGAACAATTCAATCCCAATACAAAATAAACTAGTAATACCCAAAAATTGATGTGACTTTTGAAGTGAATCGTTTACACGTGTCATATGACAAAAAGAGTACAGAGATTCTAATCCATCCCCTCACAAATGTGATAGGAAGAGATAAATGTTTGCAGCTATTTTCATGTTGTGTGTGTGTGTGTGTGTGTGTGTGTTTAACACTCCTAAATCCAAAACTAAATTTCCACATCAACATGGAAAAGAACTCTACATAAAATAAATGAAACTCAGAAATAAAAAGCTATCATGTAGAGTAGTGGGTTAATACTTTGTGCTGTTTAGAATCAGAACAAAAATCACTTTTTAAAGTAAAATTATTTCCCAAACAAAAATAAGAGTAAAGTCCGTTACCTTGACCATTAAGCTACAGCGACCAACACAAGGTCCAAAAACCAAAAACTTCCTTACAATCTCACATACCTGAATAAACAATTTACTGCTTGAAAGAGACATACAGCAATATATCACGAAAGGAGCTTCTTTCTCGTAATTTTCTAATTAATACTATTGTAAAATGGCAAAAGAGATTCTACTTAACACGGGAATATCATAAGTAGAGCTTTATGTTAATGTAATCTTCATATTCAAGCTATTGAAATTGTTCCTTTTCATGCACTCAATTCATGTTGAGAAAGAATGTGGAAGCATTTCCATACAAAATTTCAGAAATTCTCAATGACGAAAAAAACCTGACTTTCACCCTGATGAAATCTGGCTCATCTGAGAGAATTTCATATTACAACTAATGCACACATTAAATATATTAACTTTTTATATAGTATTGCTTGGATCAATGAAAGGCATTCCTATTTATGTTATTTAAAGTTTTTCTCTATCCTACATTCAGTTCATCCTGATAAATAACATGGAAGCATTTCCATATAAAATATTAAAATTTATAAAATTCTCAATGATGAAAAAGTACCTGATTTTTATTGTGATTAAGCTTACTTTTTCTGAGAGTTTGTTATAAATTTTTCATCTCATATCTATTGAACCGTTAAATACATTAACTTTGGTACATTTATTTATTTATTTTGCTAAATGAAAATCAACTTAAAACTAATCGATGTATTAGTTTCCATGATAATCTTATAAAATTATCATACCGACATGCATAACAATGTATTAATATAAATTTCTTTTCCATGTTAAAATTATACATTAATTTCAATTCTTTGCACAGAGAAGTATTCATGGACATTCACTACATCCCGTTTCTAATTCTAAAGAAAAGAGCAATCTCTCACAAAAAGAAGAAATAATAATATTTTCTCGATGATGAGGGAAATTAAATATGAATTTCTTCCATGATTACCTCTTGCCCTACTCTGAGAGAAAAAATTTCAAAAGAGTTAATTTTTTAAACTACAAAATAAATTTTTTTAGCATGCACAATAATTTCATTAAATGCACTTGAAATATAACAAGGTATAATTTAATCCTGATTCTAATCTAAAGCCCAAAATACTGGATATAAGAAATCTACAAACATTTTGTTTCATCCTCCTGCTAATATATTTTTTGCGATATTTGCTACTATGCATATTTTACTTTTGCATTAATTTTGAATTTATAAGTAGAGCATGAATGCAATTATTTGTGTTAGAAAACCTCACAATAATTCAGAATATTGTCAATGATGATAGAAAGAAACAGAATTATTTTGAAGAAAGTCGACCCTTCTGAGACAATTCTTTGGGAACAATTAAATCCCAATACAAAATAAACTAGTAATACCCAAAAATCGACGTGACTTTTGAAGTGAATCGTTTACAAGTGTCATATGAGAATAAGATTACGAGATTCTAATCCATCCCCTTCCAAATGTGATGGCAAGAGATAAATGTTTGCAGCTCTTTTTATGTTGTGTGCGTGTGTGTGTTTTTGTGTTTAACACTTCTGAATCCAAAACTAAATTTCCACATCAACATGGCAAGGAACTCTACATAAAATATGTGAAACACAGAAATAAAAAGCCATCATGTAGACGTATGTGGGTTAATACTTTGAGCTGTTTAGAATCAGAACAAAAAATCACTTTTTTTAAAAGTAAAATTCCTTTCCCAAACAAAAATAAGAGTAAAGTCCGTTACCTTGACCATTAAGCTACCGTGACCAACACACAAGGTCCAAAAAAACCAAAAACTTCCTTACAATCTCACATACCTGAATAAACAATTTACTGCGAAAGAGACATACAGCAATATATCACGAAAGGAGCTTCTTTCTCGTAATTTTCTAATTAATACTATTGTAAAATGGCAAAAGAGATTCTACTTAACACGGGAATATCATAAGTAGAGCTTTATGTTAATGTAATCTTCATATTCAAGCTATTGAAATTGTTCCCTTTTCATGCACTCAATTCATGTTGAGAAGAATGTGGAAGCATTTCCATACAAAATTTCAGAAATTCTCAATGACGAAAAAAACCTGACTTTCACCCTGATGAAATCTGGCTCATCTGAGAGAATTTCATATTACAACTAATGCACACATTAAATATATTAACTTTTTATATAGTATTGCTTGGATCAATGAAAGGCATTCCTATTTATGTTATTTAAAGTTTTTCTCTATCCTACATTCAGTTCATCCTGATAAATAACATGGAAGCATTTCCATATAAAATATTAAAATTTATAAAATTCTCAATGATGAAAAAGTACCTGATTTTTATTGTGATTAAGCTTACTTTTTCTGAGAGTTTGTTATAAATTTTTCATCTCGTATCACAATTCGGAACACGTTAAATACATTAACTTTGGTACATTTATTTATTTATTTTGCTAAATGAAAATCAACTTAAAACTAATCGATGTATTCGTTCCATGATAATCTTATAAAATTATCATACCGACATGCATAACAATGTATTAATATAAATTTCTTTTCCATGTTAAAATTATACATTAATTTCAATTCTTTGCACAGAGAAGTATTCATGGACATTCACTACATCCCGTTTCTAATTCTAAAGAAAAGAGCAATCTCTCACAAAAAAGAAGAAATAATAATATTTTCTCGATGATGAGGAATTAAATATGAATTTCTTCCATGATTACCTCTTGCCCTACTCTGAGAGAAAAAATTTTCAAAAGAGTTAATTTTAAACTACAAAATAAATTTTTTTTAGCATGCACAATAATTTCATTAAATGCACTTGAAATATAACAAGGTATAATTTAATCCTGCATTCTAATCTAAAGCCCAAAATACTGGATATAAGAAATCTACAAACATTTTGTTTCATCCTCCTGCTAATATATTTTTGCGATATTTGCTACTATGCATATTTTTACTTTTGCATTAATTTTGAATTTATAAGTAGAGCATGAATGCAATTATTTGTGTTAGAAAACCTCACAATAATTCAGAATATTGTCAATGATGATAGAAAGAAACAGAATTATTTTGAAGAAAGTCGACCCTTCTGAGACAATTCTTTGGGAACAATTCAATCCCAATACAAAATAAACTAGTAATACCCAAAAATTGATGTGACTTTTGAAGTGAATCGTTTACACGTGTCATATGACAAAAAGAGTACAGAGATTCTAATCCATCCCCTCACAAATGTGATAGGAAGAGATAAATGTTTGCAGCTATTTTCATGTTGTTGTTGTGGTGTGTGTGTGTGTGTTTAACACTCCTAAATCCAAAACTAAATTTCCACATCAACATGGAAAAGAACTCTACATAAAATAAATGAAACTCAGAAATAAAAAGCTATCATGTAGAGGTATGTGGGTTAATACTTTGTGCTGTTTAGAATCAGAACAAAAAATCACTTTTTTTAAAAGTAAAATTAATTTCCCAAACAAAAATAAGAGTAAAGTCCGTTACCTTGACCATTAAGCTACTGCGACCAACACACAAGGTCCAAAAAAACCAAAAACTTCCTTACAATCTCACATACCTGAATAAACAATTTACTGCGAAAGAGACATACAGCAATATATCACGAAAGGAGCTTCTTTCTCGTAATTTTCTAATTAATACTATTGTAAAATGGCAAAAGAGATTCTACTTAACACGGGAATATCATAAGTAGAGCTTTATGTTAATGTAATCTTCATATTCAAGCTATTGAAATTGTTCCCTTTCATGCACTCAATTCATGTTGAGAAGAATGTGGAAGCATTTCCATACAAAATTTCAAAAATTCTCAATGACGAAAAAAAACCCTGACTTTCACCCTGATGAAATTCTGCTTATCTGAGAGAATTTGATATTACAACTAATGCACACATTAAATATATTAACTTTTTATATGGTATTGCTTGGATCAATGAAAGGCATTCCTATTTATGTTATTAAAAGTTTTTCTCAATCCTACATTCAGTTCATCCTGATAAATAACATGGAAGCATTTCCATATAAAATATTAAAATTTATAAAATTCTCAATGATGAAAAAGTACCTGATTTTTATTGTGATTAAGCTTGCTTTTCCTGAGAAATTGTTATAAATTTTTCATCTCGTATCACAATTCGGAACACGTTAAATACATTAACTTTGGTACATTTATTTATTTATTTTGCTAAATGAAAATCAAATTAAAACTAATCGATGTATTCGTTCCATGATAATCTTATAAAATTATCATACCGACATGCATAACAATGTATTAATATAAATTTCTTTTCCATGTTAAAATTATACATTAATTTCAATTCTTTGCACAGAGAAGTATTCATGGACATTCACTACATCCCGTTTCTAATTCTAAAGAAAAGAGCAATCTCTCACAAAAAAGAAGAAATAATAATATTTTCTCGATGATGAGGAATTAAATATGAATTTCTTCCATGATTACCTCTTGCCCTACTCTGAGAGAAAAAAATTTTCAAAAGAGTTAATTTTAAACTACAAAATAAATTTTTTTTTAGCATGCACAATAATTTCATTAAATGCACTTGAAATATAACAAGGTATAATTTAATCCTGCATTCTAATCTAAAGCCCAAAATACTGGATATAAGAAATCTACAAACATTTTGTTTCATCCTCCTGCTAATATATTTTTGCGATATTTGCTACTATGCATATTTTTACTTTTGCATTAATTTTGAATTTATAAGTAGAGCATGAATGCAATTATTTGTGTTAGAAAACCTCACAATAATTCAGAATATTGTCAATGATGATAGAAAGAAACAGAATTATTTTGAAGAAAGTCGACCCTTCTGAGACAATTCTTTGGGAACAATTAAATCCCAATACAAAATAAACTAGTAATACCCAAAATTGATGTGACTTTTTGAAGTGAATGGTTTACCGTGTCATATGACAAAAGAGTACAGAGATTCTAATCCATCCCTCCAAATGTGATAGGAAGAGATAAATGTTTGCAGCTATTTTTCATGTTGTTGTGTGTGTGTGTTTTGTGTTTTAACACTCCTAAATCAAAACTAAATTTCCACATCAACATGGAAAGAACTCTACATAAAATATGTGAAACTACAGAAATAAAAAGCTATCATGTAGGCGTATGTGGGTTAATACTTTGAGCTGTTTAGAATCAGAACAAAAATCACTTTTTTAAAAGTAAAATTATTTCCCAAACAAAAATAAGAGTAAAGTCCGTTACCTTGACCATTAAGCTACTGGACCAACACACAAGGTCCAAAAACCAAAACTTCCTTACAATCTCACATACCTGAATAAACAATTTACTGCGAAAGAGACAGCAGCAATATATCACGAAAGGAGCTTCTTTCTGTAATTTTCTAATTAATACTATTGTAAAATGGCAAAAGATTCTACTTAACGGGAATATCATAAGTAGAGCTTTATGTTAATGTACTCTTCATATAAAAGCTATTGAAATTGTTCCCTTTCATGCACTCAATTCATGTTGAGAAGAATGTGGAAGCATTTCCATACAAAATTTCAAAAATTCTCAATATGAAAAAACCTGACTTTCACCCTGATGAAATCTGGCTCATCTGAGAAAATTTCATATTACAACTAATGACACATTAAATATATTAACTTTTTATATGGTATTGCTTGGATCAATGAAAGGCATTCCTATTTATGTTATTAAAAGTTTTTCTCAATCCTACATTCAGTTCATCCTGATAAATAACATGGAAGCATTTCCATATAAAATATTAAAATTTATAAAATTCTCAATGATGAAAAAGTACCTGATTTTTATTGTGATTAAGCTTGCTTTTTCTGAGAGTTTGTTATAAATTTTTCATCTCTTATCACAATTCGGAATTTGTTAAATACATTAACTTTGGTACATTTATTTATTTATTTTGCTAAATGAAAATCAAATTAAAACTAATCGATGTATTCGTTCCATGATAATTTTATAAAATTATCATACCGACATGCATAACAATGTATTAATATAAATTTCTTTTCCATGTTAAAATTATACATTAATTTCAATTCTTTGACGAAAGTATTCATGGACATTCACTACATCCCGTTTCTAATTCTAAAGAAAAGAGCAATCTCTCACAAAAAAGAAATAATAATAATATTTTCTCGATGATGAGGAATTAAATATGAATTTCTTCCATGATTACCTCTTGCCCTACTCTGAGAGAAAAAAATTTTCAAAAGAGTTAATTTTAAACTACAAAATAAATTTTTTTTAGCATGCACAATAATTTCATTAAATGCACTTGAAATATAACAAGGTATAATTTAATCCTGCATTCTAATCTAAAGCCCAAAATACTGGATATAAGAAATCTACAAACATTTTGTTTCATCCTCCTGCTAATATATTTTTGCGATATTTGCTACTATGCATATTTTTACTTTTGCATTAATTTTGAATTTATAAGTAGAGCATGAATGCAATTATTTGTGTTAGAAAACCTCACAATAATTCAGAATATTGTCAATGATGATAGAAAGAAACAGAATTATTTTGAAGAAAGGCGACCCTTCTGAGACAATTCTTTGGGAACAATTCAATCCCAATACAAAATAAACTAGTAATACCCAAAATGAGTGACTTTTGAAGTGAATCGTTTACAAGTGTCATATGAGAATAAGAGTACAGAGATTCTAATCCATCCCCTTCCAAATGTGATGGCAAGAGATAAATGTTTGCAGCTCTTTTTATGTTGTGTGCGTGTGTGTGTTTTTGTGTTTAACACTCTGAACCCAAAACTAAATTTCCACATCAACATGGCAAGGAACTCTACATAAAATATGTGAAACACAGAAATAAAAAGCCATCATGTAGACGTATGTGGGTTAATACTTTGAGCTGTTTAGAATCAGAACAAAAAATCACTTTTTTTAAAAGTAAAATTCCTTTCCCAAACAAAAATAAGAGTAAAGTCCGTTACCTTGACCATTAAGCTACCGCGACCAACACACAAGGTCCAAAAAAACCAAAAACTTCCTTACAATCTCACATACCTGAATAAACAATTTACTGCGAAAGAGACATACAGCAATATATCACGAAAGGGGCTTCTTTCTCGTAATTTTCTAATTAATACTATTGTAAAATGGCAAAAAAGATTCTACTTAACACGGGAATATCATAAGTAGAGCTTTATGTTAATGTAATCTTCATATTCAAGCTATTGAAATTGTTCCTTTTCATGCACTCAATTCATGTTGAGAAGAATGTGGAAGCATTTCCATACAAAATTTCAGAAATTCTCAATGCGAAAAAACCTGACTTTCACCCTGATGAAATCTGGCTCATCTGAAGAATTTCATATTACAACTAATGCACACATTAAATATATTAACTTTTATATAGTATTGCTTGGATCAATGAAAGGCATTCCTATTTATGTTATTTAAAGTTTTCTCTATCCTACATTCAGTTCATCCTGATAAATAACATGGAAGCATTTCCATATAAAATATTAAAATTTATAAAATTCTCAATGATGAAAAAGTACCTGATTTTTATTGTGATTAAGCTTACTTTTCTGAGAGTTTGTTATAAATTTTTCATCTCTTATCACAATTCGGAATTTGTTAAATACATTAACTTTGGTACATTTATTTATTTATTTTGCTAAATGAAAATCAAATTAAAACTAATCGATGTATTCGTTCCATGATAATCTTATAAAATTATCATACCGACATGCATAACAATGTATTAATATAAATTTCTTTTCCATGTTAAAATTATACATTAATTTCAATTCTTTGACAGAGAAGTATTCATGGACATTCACTACATCCGTTTCTAATTCTAAAAGAAAGAGCAATCTCTCACAAAAAGAAGAAATAATAATATTTTCTCGATGATGAGGAATTAAATATGAATTTCTTCCATGATTACCTCTTGCCCTACTCTGAGAGAAAAAAATTTTCAAAAGAGTTAATTTTAAACTACAAAATAAATTTTTTTTAGCATGCACAATAATTTCATTAAATGCACTTGAAATATAACAAGGTATAATTTAATCCTGCATTCTAATCTAAAGCCCAAATACTGGATATAAGAAATCTACAAACATTTTGTTTCATCCTCCTGCTAATATATTTTTGCGATATTTGCTACTATGCATATTTTTACTTTTGCATTAATTTTGAATTTATAAGTAGAGCATGAATGCAATTATTTGTGTTAGAAAACCTCACAATAATTCAGAATATTGTCAATGATGATAGAAAGAAACAGAATTATTTTGAAGAAAGTCGACCCTTCTGAGACAATTCTTTGGGAACAATTAAATCCCAATACAAAATAAACTAGTAATACCCAAAAATCGACGTGACTTTTGAAGTGAATCGTTTACAAGTGTCATATGAGAATAAGAGTACAGAGATTCTAATCCATCCCCTTCCAAATGTGATGGCAAGAGATAAATGTTTGCAGCTCTTTTTATGTTGTGTGCGTGTGTGTGTTTTTGTGTTTAACACTTCTGAATCCAAAACTAAATTTCCACATCAACATGGCAAGGAACTCTACATAAAATATGTGAAACACAGAAATAAAAAGCCATCATGTAGACGTATGTGGGTTAATACTTTGAGCTGTTTAGAATCAGAACAAAAAATCACTTTTTTTAAAAGTAAAATTCCTTTCCCAAACAAAAATAAGAGTAAAGTCCGTTACCTTGACCATTAAGCTACCGCGACCAACACACAAGGTCCAAAAAAACCAAAAACTTCCTTACAATCTCACATACCTGAATAAACAATTTACTGCGAAAGAGACATACAGCAATATATCACGAAAGGAGCTTCTTTCTCGTAATTTTCTAATTAATACTATTGTAAAATGGCAAAAGAGATTCTACTTAACACGGGAATATCATAAGTAGAGCTTTATGTTAATGTAATCTTCATATTCAAGCTATTGAAATTGTTCCCTTTTCATGCACTCAATTCATGTTGAGAAGAATGTGGAAGCATTTCCATACAAAATTTCAGAAATTCTCAATGACGAAAAAAACCTGACTTTCACCCTGATGAAATCTGGCTCATCTGAGAGAATTTCATATTACAACTAATGCACACATTAAATATATTAACTTTTTATATAGTATTGCTTGGATCAATGAAAGGCATTCCTATTTATGTTATTTAAAGTTTTTCTCTATCCTACATTCAGTTCATCCTGATAAATAACATGGAAGCATTTCCATATAAAATATTAAAATTTATAAAATTCTCAATGATGAAAAAGTACCTGATTTTTATTGTGATTAAGCTTACTTTTTCTGAGAGTTTGTTATAAATTTTTCATCTCGTATCACAATTCGGAACACGTTAAATACATTAACTTTGGTACATTTATTTATTTATTTTGCTAAATTGAAATCAACTTAAAACTAATCGATGTATTCGTTCCATGATAATCTTATAAAATTATCATACCGACATGCATAACAATGTATTAATATAAATTTCTTTTCCATGTTAAAATTATACATTAATTTCAATTCTTTGCACAGAGAAGTATTCATGGACATTCACTACATCCCGTTTCTAATTCTAAAGAAAAGAGCAATCTCTCACAAAAAAGAAGAAATAATAATATTTTCTCGATGATGAGGAATTAAATATGAATTTCTTCCATGATTACCTCTTGCCCTACTCTGAGAGAAAAAAATTTTCAAAAGAGTTAATTTTAAACTACAAAATAAATTTTTTTTAGCATGCACAATAATTTCATTAAATGCACTTGAAATATAACAAGGTATAATTTAATCCTGCATTCTAATCTAAAGCCCAAAATACTGGATATAAGAAATCTACAAACATTTTGTTTCATCCTCCTGCTAATATATTTTTGCGATATTTGCTACTATGCATATTTTTACTTTTGCATTAATTTTGAATTTATAAGTAGAGCATGAATGCAATTATTTGTGTTAGAAAACCTCACAATAATTCAGAATATTGTCAATGATGATAGAAAGAAACAGAATTATTTTGAAGAAAGTCGACCCTTCTGAGACAATTCTTTGGGAACAATTAAATCCCAATACAAAATAAACTAGTAATACCCAAAAATCGACGTGACTTTTGAAGTGAATCGTTTACAAGTGTCATATGAGAATAAGAGTACAGAGATTCTAATCCATCCCCTTCCAAATGTGATGGCAAGAGATAAATGTTTGCAGCTCTTTTTATGTTGTGTGTGTGTTTTTGTGTTTAACACTTCTGAATCCAAAACTAAATTTCCACATCAACATGGCAAGGAACTCTACATAAAATATGTGAAACACGGAAATAAAAAGCCATCATGTAGACGTATGTGGGTTAATACTTTGAGCTGTTTAGAATCAGAACAAAAAATCACTTTTTTTAAAAGTAAAATTCCTTTCCCAAACAAAAATAAGAGTAAAGTCCGTTACCTTGACCATTAAGCTACCGCGACCAACACACAAGGTCCAAAAAAACCAAAAACTTCCTTACAATCTCACATACCTGAATAAACAATTTACTGCGAAAGAGACATACAGCAATATATCACGAAAGGAGCTTCTTTCTCGTAATTTTCTAATTAATACTATTGTAAAATGGCAAAAGAGATTCTACTTAACACGGGAATATCATAAGTAGAGCTTTATGTTAATGTAATCTTCATATTCAAGCTATTGAAATTGTTCCCTTTTCATGCACTCAATTCATGTTGAGAAGAATGTGGAAGCATTTCCATACAAAATTTCAGAAATTCTCAATGACGAAAAAAACCTGACTTTCACCCTGATGAAATCTGGCTCATCTGAGAGAATTTCATATTACAACTAATGCACACATTAAATATATTAACTTTTTATATAGTATTGCTTGGATCAATGAAAGGCATTCCTATTTATGTTATTTAAAGTTTTTCTCTATCCTACATTCAGTTCATCCTGATAAATAACATGGAAGCATTTCCATATAAAATATTAAAATTTATAAAATTCTCAATGATGAAAAAGTACCTGATTTTTATTGTGATTAAGCTTACTTTTTCTGAGAGTTTGTTATAAATTTTCATCTCGTATCACAATTGAACGTTAAATACATTAACTTTTTGGGACATTTATTTATTTATTTTGCTAAATGAAATCAACTTAAACTAATGCGATGTATTGTTCCATGATAATTTTATAAAATTATCATACCGACATGCATAACAATGTATTAATATAAATTTCTTTTCCATGTTAAAATTATACATTAATTTCAATTCTTTGCACAGAGAAGTATTCATGGACATTCACTACATCCCGGTTCTAATTCTAAAGAAAAGAGCAATCTCTCACAAAAAAGAAGAAATAATAATATTTTCTCGATGATGAGGAATTAAATATGAATTTCTTCCATGATTACCTCTTGCCCTACTCTGAGAGAAAAAAAAATTTTCAAAAGAGTTAATTTTAAACTACAAAATAAATTTTTTTTAGCATGCACAATAATTTCATTAAATGCACTTGAAATATAACAAGGTATAATTTAATCCTGCATTCTAATCTAAAGCCCAAAATACTGGATATAAGAAATCTACAAACATTTTGTTTCATCCTCCTGCTAATATATTTTTGCGATATTTGCTACTATGCATATTTTTACTTTTGCATTAATTTTGAATTTATAAGTAGAGCATGAATGCAATTATTTGTGTTAGAAAACCTCACAATAATTCAGAATATTGTCAATGATGATAGAAAGAAACAGAATTATTTTGAAGAAAGTCGACCCTTCTGAGACAATTCTTTGGGAACAATTCAATCCCAATACAAAATAAACTAGTAATACCCAAAAATTGATGTGACTTTTGAAGTGAATCGTTTACACGTGTCATATGACAAAAAGAGTACAGAGATTCTAATCCATCCCCTCACAAATGTGATAGGAAGAGATAAATGTTTGCAGCTATTTTCATGTTGTTGTTGTGTGTGTGTGTGTTTAACACTCCTAAATCCAAAACTAAATTTCCACATCAACATGGAAAAGAACTCTACATAAAATATGTGAAACACAGAAATAAAAAGCCATCATGTAGACGTATGTGGGTTAATACTTTGAGCTGTTTAGAATCAGAACAAAAAATCACTTTTTTTAAAAGTAAAATTCCTTTCCCAAACAAAAATAAGAGTAAAGTCCGTTACCTTGACCATTAAGCTACCGCGACCAACACACAAGGTCCAAAAAAACCAAAAACTTCCTTACAATCTCACATACCTGAATAAACAATTTACTGCGAAAGAGACATACAGCAATATATCACGAAAGGAGCTTCTTTCTCGTAATTTTCTAATTAATACTATTGTAAAATGGCAAAAGAGATTCTACTTAACACGGGAATATCATAAGTAGAGCTTTATGTTAATGTAATCTTCATATTCAAGCTATTGAAATTGTTCCCTTTTCATGCACTCAATTCATGTTGAGAAGAATGTGGAAGCATTTCCATACAAAATTTCAGAAATTCTCAATGACCTGAAAAAACCTGACTTTCACCCTGATGAAATCTGGCTCATCTGAGAGAATTTCATATTACAACTAATGCACACATTAAATATATTAACTTTTTATATAGTATTGCTTGGATCAATGAAAGGCATTCCTATTTATGTTATTTAAAGTTTTTTCTCTATCCTACATTCAGTTCATCCTGATAAATAACATGGAAGCATTTCCATATAAAATATTAAAATTTATAAAATTCTCAATGATGAAAAAGTACCTGATTTTTATTGTGATTAAGCTTACTTTTTCTGAGAGTTTGTTATAAATTTTCATCTCTATCACATCGAACCGTTAAATACATTAACTTTGGTACATTTATTTATTTATTTTGCTAAATGAAAATCAACTTTAAACTAATCGATGTATTCGTTCCATGATAATCTTATAAAATTATCATACCATAGCATAACAATGTATTAATATAAATTTCTTTCCATGTTAAAATTATACATTAATTTCAATTCTTTGCACAGAGAAGTATTCATGGACATTCACTACATCCCGTTTCTAATTCTACAAGAAAAGAGCAATCTCTCACAAAAAAGAAGAAATAATAATATTTTCTCGATGATGAGGAATTAAATATGAATTTCTTCCATGATTACCTCTTGCCCTACTCTGAGAGAAAAAAAATTTTTAAAAGAGTTAATTTTAAACTACAAAATAAATTTTTAGCATGCACAATAATTTCATTAAATGCACTTGAAATATAACAAGGTATAATTTAATCCTGCATTCTAATCTAAAGCCCAAAATACTGGATATAAGAAATCTACAAACATTTTGTTTCATCCTCCTGCTAATATATTTTTTGCGATATTTGCTACTATGCATATTTTACTTTTGCATTAATTTTGAATTTATAAGTAGAGCATGAATGCAATTATTTGTGTTAGAAAACCTCACAATAATTCAGAATATTGTCAATGATGATAGAAAGAAACAGAATTATTTTGAAGAAAGTCGACCCTTCTGAGACAATTCTTTGGGAACAATTCAATCCCAATACAAAATAAACTAGTAATACCCAAAAATCGACGTGACTTTTGAAGTGAATGTTTACAAGTGTCATATGAGAATAAAGAGTACAGAGATTCTAATCCATCCCTTCCAAATGTGATGGAAGAGATAAATGTTTGCAGCTTTTTTCATGTTGTGTGTTGTGTTGTGTGTGTTTAACACTTCTAATCCAAAACTAAATTTCCAATCAACATGGAAGAAGAACTCTACATAAAATAAATGAAACACGAAATAAAAGCTCATCATGTAGAGGTATGTGGGTTAATACTTTTGAGCTGTTTAGAATCAGAACAAAAATCACTTTTTAAAAGTAAAATTCCTTTCCCAAACAAAAATAAAGAGTAAAAGTCCGTTACCTTGACCATTAAGCTACTGCGACCAACACACAAGGTCCAAAAACCAAAACTTCCTTACAATCTCACATACCTGAATAAACAATTTACTGCTTGAAAAGAGACATACAGCAATATATCCGAAGGGCTTCTTTCGTAATTTTTTCTAATTAATACTATTGTAAAATGGCAAAGAGATTCTACTTAACACGGGAATATCATAAGTAGAGCTTTATGTTAATGTAATCTTCATATTCAAGCTATTGAAATTGTTCCCTTTTCATGCACTCAATTCATGTTGAGAAGAATGTGGAAGCATTTCCATACAAAATTTCAGAAATTCTCAATGACGAAAAAAACCTGACTTTCACCCTGATGAAATCTGGCTCATCTGAGAGAATTTCATATTACAACTAATGCACACATTAAATATATTAACTTTTTATATAGTATTGCTTGGATCAATGAAAGGCATTCCTATTTATGTTATTTAAAGTTTTTCTCTATCCTACATTCAGTTCATCCTGATAAATAACATGGAAGCATTTCCATATAAAATATTAAAATTTATAAAATTCTCAATGATGAAAAAGTACCTGATTTTTATTGTGATTAAGCTTACTTTTTCTGAGAGTTTGTTATAAATTTTTCATCTCGTATCACAATTCGGAACACGTTAAATACATTAACTTTGGTACATTTATTTATTTATTTTGCTAAATGAAAATCAACTTTAAACTAATCGATGTATTCGTTCCATGATAATCTTATAAAATTATCATACCGACATGCATAACAATGTATTAATATAAATTTCTTTTCCATGTTAAAATTATACATTAATTTCAATTCTTTGCACAGAGAAGTATTCATGGACATTCACTACATCCCGTTTCTAATTCTACAGAAAAGAGCAATCTCTCACAAAAAAGAAGAAATAATAATATTTTCTCGATGATGAGGAATTAAATATGAATTTCTTCCATGATTACCTCTTGCCCTACTCTGAGAGAAAAAAAATTTTCAAAAGAGTTAATTTTAAACTACAAAATAAATTTTTTTTAGCATGCACAATAATTTCATTAAATGCACTTGAAATATAACAAGGTATAATTTAATCCTGCATTCTAATCTAAAGCCCAAAATACTGGATATAAGAAATCTACAAACATTTTGTTTCATCCTCCTGCTAATATATTTTTGCGATATTTGCTACTATGCATATTTTACTTTTGCATTAATTTTGAATTTATAAGTAGAGCATGAATGCAATTATTTGTGTTAGAAAACCTCACAATAATTCAGAATATTGTCAATGATGATAAAAGAAACAGAATTATTTTGAAGAAATGGACCCTTCTGAGAAAATTTTTTGGGAAAAACAATCCCAATACAAAATAAACTAAATCCCCAAAAATTGATTGACTTTTAAAGTAATTTTTTACAGGTCATATGAAAAAAGAGTACAGAGATTCTAATCCACCCCCTCCAAATGTGATGGAAAGAAAAAAATGTTTGCTTTTTTTATGTTGTTGTTGGTGTGTGTGTTTGTGTTTCACTCCTAAACCCAAAACTAAATTTCCACATCAACATGGAAAAGAACTCTACATAAAAAAAATGCTCAGAAAAAAAAAGATCATGTAGGGTATGTGGGTTAATACTTTGGCTGTTTAGAATCAGAACAAAAATCACTTTTTAAAAGTAAAATTTTTCCCAAACAAAAATAAGGAAAAGTCCGTTACCTTGACCATTGCTACGGACCAACACACAAGGTAAAAAAAACCAAAAAACTTCCACAATCTAAATCCTGAATAAAAAATTTATTTTAAAAGAGACATACAGCAATATATCACAAAAGAGCTTTTTCTAATTTTCCAATTAATACTATTGTAAAAGGGAAAGAGATTCATAACGGGAATATCATAAGTAAGCTTTATGTTAATGTAATCTTCATATTCGCTTTGAAATTTTTCCCCTTTTCATCACTCAATTCATGTTGAGAAGAATGTGGAAGCATTTCCATACAAAATTTCAGAAATTCTAAAGCAAAAAACCTGACTTTCACCCTGATGAAATCTGGCTCATCTGAGAAATTTCTATTAAAACAATACCATTAAATATAAACTTTTTTTATATAGTATTGCGGATCAATGAAAGGCATTCTATTTATGTTATTTAAAAATTTTTTTTTATCCTACATTCAGTTCATCCCGATAAATAACATGGAAACATTTCCATATAAAAAAATTAAAATTTATAAAATTCTCAATGATGAAAAAAACCTGATTTTTATTGTGATTAAGCTTACTTTTTCTGAGAGTTTGTTATAAAATTTTTTTATCTCAATACTTGAACACGTTTAAAAACATTAACTTTGGTACATTTATTTATTTATTTTGCTAAATGAAAAACAACTTTAAAAAAATGTGTATTGTTTTCCCTGATAATCTTTAAAATTATATCCCCACATGCATAACAATTATTAATATAAATTTCTTTTCCATGTTAAAATTATACATTAATTTCAATTTTTGCACAAGAAGTATTCATGGACATTCACTACATCCTTTCTAATTCTAAAGAAAAAAGCAACCTCACAAAAAAAAAGAAATAATAATATTTTTTTGTGATGAGGAATTAAATATGAAATTTTTTCCATGATTACCTCTTCCCCTACTCTGGGAAAAAAAAAATTTTTAAAAAGGGGGTTTAATTTTTTTAAAATCAAAATAAATTTTTTTTGCATGCCCAAAAATTTTATTAAATCACTTGAAATATAACAAGGGATAATTTAACCCATTCTAATCAAAGCCCAAAATACTGGATATAAGAAATCTACAAACATTTTGTTTCATCCTCCTGCTAATATTTTTTTATATTTGCTACAGATATTTTTCTTTTTTCATTAATTTTTTAATTTTTAAATAGAGCTGAATGCAATTTTTGGGTTTGAAAACCTCACAATAATTCAGAATATTGTCAATGATGATAGAAAAAACAGAATTATTTTGAAGAAAGTCCACCCCTTTTGAGACAATTCTTTGGGAACAAAAATCCCAATACAAAATAAATAGTAATACCCAAAAAATGTGACTTTTTTGGGGAA
>BMAV01010302.1:33564-62578 GCA_019973955.1 Trichonephila inaurata madagascariensis
TATGGAAAGAGCAAACAAACAAAATACATTCTGACATAATAAAAAATGAAATACACCTTGACATTGATATAATACACTTATAAATGTGTATCAGGGCTGCACACAATGTATTTTATAATTAATTTAACAATACTAAGTTAAGAACAACTTAAAAATTACCAGTAACCCCATGAGCTTGTCATATAAAAATTGTATCCAAAATTAATATTTATTTTCATAATTTGTACGATTTATAATTTATCACTTAACTGCTGGTTAAAAGTTCGTGCCCCAATGCCACCGTTTTTCCCGTAGACGCACGTATGTGATGTATGGGGAGGGGAGGAAGAAAAGGAATAAAAACAAGCAAATCCTCTGAAATAAATAAATCGTTTGCAAACAGGGTCGATGTGCTTTTATTGCATTCCAAAGCCTTTAGAATAATGTTATGGATAACAGTGCACAGGAAAGACTGTACTTCGGAAAGACGTATTTATAAATCCGTAGCAATTATCGTTTGGGTTGAGCGAGACGTTTATATACGTCGGTGGCACTTTAAAGGTTGAAGTCGTGTTGTAGCTTTAGCGTCTAAGTATTGTATTATTGAATTTAATACATTGTTATTGTATAGAAGGGGGGCTATGAAAATTATAACTGAGTATTGAGTTGCTAATATTCAAAGTTTGAGAAGCACTGTAGTAGAATTTTAATATTTGGCGAAATTTAGACAAAAAATTGACCTCCACAATGACTAACCCTTCTTTTCCGATGATAATGTAAATATGTTCATTTATTATAGGAGGTATTGTAAATCTTTAAGAAACCTTTCTTTGCATGTGGGTTGAAATTTCCGTCATTACTTTTCATGAACAAAACAGGTATACTGCAAATTGGTTGTTGCTGGTACCGTTTTCTTAACAACTATTGCGTAATAAGGAATGAAGCTGTCAAAAAATAAATAAATAAATAATGTCACAATCATTATAATGGTTTTGAATATGTCATTCCGTTGTTTGTTGTGATCGGAAGAAACGTGCGATTTCTTTAGAATATTTTTTATAATCAATCTAAGATTTTTTTTGCTAATAAAAGCAATAATGAGTGGGAGAAAAAGGTTTGTTTTCTACGTTTCTGTTACTTTCTCTACAATTTATATCGAATACCTCAAATAATCTTTTTAAAACCATATAACACACACAGAAATTTACATCGCGCTATGCAGTTGTTTCACTTCTAATGTATGATGAAAATGTTTTTTACTCTATGTTTATTTTATGTTATTTTTGTAGAGAAATTTTAAAGAGAGGGACATTGAAGATTACTTGGACCAGTGAGAAGGCGGTTGGCTATCAGAAGATGGCCTTGATGACGAAAATTCCGACGACGAGTACCGCGAAGCAAATGAAATTAGAATAATAATAATGGATTTTTAATTATCACCAGGAATAAAAATGATACTGAACTTAACATGTAAGTTTGCATGATGATGGATATTTCCAGCATACTGTTTTTCAGTTAATTCATATTATATATTTATACTAGGATTTAAAAAAAATTTTTTTTTTCCTTTAATCTAAAGTAGTGAAACACACTAAGTTGATCGCGATCGACCAGTAGACTGCGAAGACATTTTGTGTTGAGCGCCTTTACTAAGACCTAAGACGCATATACCAAAAGAAACGTATTTATGGAACACCAACGCCAGCTAAACTGGAGAATCGGCTTATCACAATCTATGTGACTCTGTTTACTTAAGCGAACGATTCGATAAATGTGTAGTAGATGGCACACGTGCCTACACTTGAAGTGTACGATGACACTTGACCCGTTCACTGCTTCTAATGGGGAAACAACTATCATTACGATGCCAACCACATAAATGAATTTATCACCTCACGCCGACTGAAGGGGAGAATAAATGCTGATGATCAGTTCTTCCCGTGATAGCGCGGGATATGGTTATTGAGACATCCCACACCTCGCACTTCCACGGGATGGGGTTCTCGTGTTGATGTCATGTCCCGCGATGGCGCGAGACTCGGCAGCGAACAAAATAAGTATAAATGTTGGTTTCCGTATGTTCTCTTATTGCCGTATTGAATACCATCCCATCTCCTTGGCCTAGTTATAATCTGTCATTTTTTAAAGATGGGGTACAATGTCAAAAACCAGTGTTAATAAAAGATAACATACAATTTTAATACAAAATAACCACACCTACGCCACTGGGTGGACCGCAACTGCTTAAAAACATTAGGAGCCTGTAAACTGGAAAAGACAACCCACTCTGCTGATCTATAGCAGGAATAATATCACAAAAATAAATAAATAAAAATGCAAAGAAGGGTTAAATTGAATCGAATTAAAGATTAATGTGAATAAGTCCATATGCAGAGTAAAGAATATTGTAACATGTATTTCATCGCTTGGCGTAATTATGTTGATGAAAAAGCGTCAGAGCCCGGCTGATATAAAATGCAACAAAAGATAATTGAGTTTTAGAAGGTGCTGATGAAGTACAATGTCGAAGCTATTTTAAAGTTTTTAATCAAATGTTACCGTCAAATACAAGTTTTTTTTCTGCATAAATGATCAAGAATTACAAAAGGAAGTTGAGGTGATTTACTGCAGCCAATTAGAACTTATGGAATAATTTCATTTATTCGAAGAAAAAACAAAAAAAAAAATGGCGCGAAACTTATCTTGTTTGCTCTTGTCTATTAACGTTGTTATGTTTAGAAGTAATTTTTGCGGTTAAAAATAATTAAAGAAGCAGAAAAGTTAGCTGGGTGAATAAATTAACTTTTATACTGCTTAAAAAGTTGTTCTTGTTTTACTTCTGCCGGTAAAAAGTTTCTTTATTTTGATGCTCGTTTTAATGAGAAAATTATGCTTTAATCTATATTCAAATGAGCTGTTGTTTCGATGATAGTAGACTTGCGATCAGTAATAACTGAACATAAATATTTTAGAGGAAGAAAGTAATTATTAAGAAGAAAATGTTCTTTGTAAAACCGAAACAAAATGAAATAACATACAATTGCAAAAATTCTTTTTTTATGCAGTTAAATTCAAAATACTGTTTTCCATAAATTATATAATCTCAATAAAATAAACAATTTTTTATACTTAAGAAAAATCTATCTAAAATTAAAAAAAAAAAATTAATTGAAAATATTATTTAAAATAAAATATTTGAATTACATGGTGGCCGAAGTCGACCAACAAATTCAGGTTGATTGATTGATTGAACATTAACGTCGCACTGTTCAGCTATACGAGGGCTTTCGGCGACGGACCTCGTAATTTTGAACTATGGTCTAGTGACGTGGACGACACCCGAGTTGGCATCCCCCTCTCCTAACTACCACACCACACCAACGGGAGGACGTTTCAGCTCTCGACAGATTTAACGTGCATCGCTGCCCTACACGGCGGGTCTTTAGTGGTACTGGGCTCGAACTCGTGACAAGGCAAGCCACGGTCCGATACCTATACCATTTGGCTATCGCGGCCACATAAACAAATTCAGGAGGGTGATAACAGTAAACATTTTATCACTACAAATCACCATACAATATTTTTCACAAATTACCTTTAATCTTCAAAAATCAAAATAATAATTTCCGTCGGAAGGACGATGAGCCAGACGGGAGGGTGGCCGAATGAATGTGGGGATTTGGAGCGCCGTGGTAGGGTTGAAATAACCTGCGCATTTTCAAATTTCCCACTAGTCTGGGGGGAATAAAAAAGGTGAGCAAGTTAGCGTTGCTCAAAGCGCTGGTGTTAAACTGCATTTGGTTACAGTGTCGGATTATACGGACAAGGAAGATGCGGATATGCACCTCTATACGGCCGAGTCGATTGCAATGGATGAATCAGAGAATCTACCAAGAACACTTTCCTAGGAGGCGATGTCCACACCATACCATATTCATAAGCATCGACCAATAACTGCGAGACACCGGATCCTTTCAGATAACGAAGACTAATCCTGGGCAAGAACACAGGGGGTTCACACTTGAACTTGAAGACCGAGTTTTGCAATCACCATCGATCAATACACGTACGCGTCCGACGATACTTCGTCCTTTGATGTCGACTACGCGGCAGCGATTTCGAACAAATCCTTTGAGAAAGTGAGTGAATGTTTGTCGCACTATAAAGCTGCTCGAAGACTCTTGGCGATGGACCTCGTAATTTTGAACTATGGTCAAGTGACGTGGACGACACCTGAGTTGGCACCCCCCTCTCCTAACTACCACACCTCACCCATTGGAGGATGTTTGAGCCTCAATATACGGCAGGTCTTCAGCGGTACTGATTTCAAACTCATGATACGCCTGTCACGAGTCCGATAGGAACAATTCCTGTGACAATCACTTGTCGTTACATTTCTGATTTCGAGCTGCGATGCATTGTTTTCGTATTGTAAACATACTTTACATCTAATAAACGGTATTGCTTTTCTCTTATTGCCCCTTTTCATTATACTCAACATTGCATCCGCCATAACTGTTTTTGTGAATTACTCCGACTAAACGTGGCTTACGACTCCATGTTCTAAGGTGATTTGTCGTCCTCATGGTGCCTGCTATCACCCCTCTTAATTCGCAAAATGCCAACACATCCCAGTTATTAAATATAATGCAATGATAGATGACAACTGGAGCACGAATTAATGATTAAATTACATTAATATTACGTTAAAAATTTTTAATAAAAAAAGCTATTAAAAAAAACTGTTTTTTTAAGTACCTACAATATGCTGATCTACTTTAAATGGGGTTTTAAGATATATTCTTCTAGGGGGCCTTTTTTTTTTTGGATGGGGTTCCCCGGTAAAACCTTATAGTTTTAAGGTATCCGACTACATTCGGAACCGTGATTTTGCAAAAGCGGATAAATGGATAATATTTATGATATTTAGTGCCACTTAGATTAGACAATGTATTTAAAATTGTTTTAAGAATAGTATGACAGTAAAAAAATATTTAAGTACACTATTTTGACAAAAAATGAACATAAAATGACCCATTTTCAAAATGTTCTCCTTTTGTGAAAAATGCTTCTATTATAATAATACTTTTCCCTGTATATAGCTCAGATCTCTGTACAGAGGCTCCACTAGAATGTTTGAAATATATAACTTAGAAGTGGGTTTATCCATATTTTACGACAACAGAGGGAAGAAATTTTAAGAAAAAAAACTGCCAATAATTATTTTAATGGGCTGTAACTCTGAAAATAATGTGAATTTTTCAAAAAAATAAAAATTCAGATTCTCTGGAGAAGTCTTTACTTTATATAAGAAAACACACACACACACACACACACACACACACACTCACACACACACACACACACACACACACACACTGCACACACACACACACACACACACACACACACACACACACACACACACTTATTATTTTGAAACATTTTTATAAAAAAGGGAACATTTTGAAAAAAAGGTTATTCTAAGATTAATTTTGTCAAAATAGTGTATTTAAATAATTTTTGTCCAAAATATCCCTTGCAAGTATAATTTTATACATGTATTCCAATCTAAGTGACACTAAATATCACGAAAATTATCTATTTATGTGCTTTTTAAAATCACGATTCGAACGTAGTCAGGATACCTTAAGGGTTTCATGAGCCAAGAAAAAAAAGGGTTGAAGACCACTGTCCTGTATACTATTCCTTTTTGTTTTGAAAGTGCTTAGCGCACAGAAATTGATATCGTGCTCTATATTTAACTCAAACTACCGACTCAAAATATATTATTCATCGGTCCATCCATAAAGATACTTACTTCCTATTATACGTGTTAGAACATGACAAAGATGGATACTTAGTGATTTGTTATTGAATTAGACTAAATAATTTAACTTTTATTCGGACACTTGCCATTAACCGTCCGCATCACTGGGTGCTGTGATGGATGAATATTTCTGCTCATAAATTATTCATATTTATGTCCCATATAATTTAGTATTCAATGTGTTGGAAAACATTCTTACTTTCAACTCTTTTATTTTGGAGATAAGACTTCAATTTCATAAATTGGTAGGGGCCTATCTTAAGCTCCGTCACCCACCTCAACTCATCCCACCAGTGGATTTCTGCAAAATGTTTAGTGGATCTGTACTCAACAAAATAAACATGCTTGCCAATTGAAGTTTGAAGTACAAGTCTAATACTTCAAAAGGTAATTCACTTTTATCATTATGCCGTAACCCCCGGCCCCCACACATATACTCCTTGAGTCGGTTTCCATGCTTAACAGACGTACTTAGCGGATTTTAACTCAGCAAAAGAAACACGCATACCAAATATAGTACTGTGGATATAGTAGTTGATGTCAAGAATTCTTTTATTTATACGCACCAGTAACTCCCGCAACCCTTCTCCCTGGAGCCGATTTCCTATTCAACAAAGGAAACTTGCTTACCGATTTTCAAGCATATGGGTCTAACAGTTCTAAACTGAAATTCTTATCCCATAACGATTCCTAGCCTTGCAATCCCCCCCTTGAGAGTTGAGATTTTCAAAAGTAACGAGGAATCTCTAGATACCAAAACATACTTACCAAATTTCTGGGTTTAAATTGCCAAAACTTCAAAATGGGAGTTCTTGTCAGCACCCTCGTAAATCACCCTTCGGGGTTGAATTTCACAAAACGTTCTTATTGAATCTCTACTCCCGTGAAAGAAGCATGTTTATCAAATTTCATGTCTGTAGGTCAAAAAGCGGGAATATATTTTGTCTATGGCACTTCCCCTCCAGCCCTCTTGGGATATTAAGTCAGGTAAAATAGAACAATATCAACAATCCTTTATATAATCATTAATTATGTTATAAGTTATCATTTGTGGGCTTATAGTAATTTCTTAATTCTTTTTAGATCGAAGATATTTTTTTGCCTTTGTGTGACGCATGCGTACAAAGTAATTAGCTTAAAATTTTCCAAGACAGCTGGAATAAATATTTTGTACGTGCTCTAAAAGAAACTTGATTGAAAAGGCATTCCGTCTTTTAAGTGGAACTTACGTTTCTGCAATCATCCATTGCATACTCAAAGAAAGAAAAAAGTAGCCGAAATTCTTTCTTTTAAAAATTCTTTTAGTCCTTTTGAAAAGTCATGGCAAAAGGATAAAATTTACACTTCCGATATTATAGAAAATTTTAAAAATCCTGTAGTTTGGTTTTAATTTACTTTTATTTCATCTTTTATGCATTGGATTTAGTTGTTCGAAGTTGTAAGAATTTATTTTGGTATTAACTGCTTAATTCTTTGTGATTAAAAATGTGCACGATTGGATTAAATCTTGCATTTAATAACTGGAAAATAATTGGAAAATCATAAAAGAGTTTTAAAATAATTCTTAAAGTTGGTTTTAAATTTAGATAAAATTTCAAATTTGACAATTGTATTAAATGTTTCTATCGTACCAGATTCTTCAAAAATTTCCAAAAGTTAAAACAAAATTCTTTTATTATACGTGTAATTTTAAAACAAAGAGCATTTTTGTTTAGCTATGCATTGTTGGTAATCCTGCTTTTGGAAAGAAAGTCACAGCAAAAAGCAAAAGTTGGTAACGACGGAACACACAAAATGATTAGCTAGAAACGCTTGCATTTATGATGTGATTATGACGTCACATGAATTTAGTCCATTTCAAGTGCTGAACGAAAGCAGTGGGAGCCATTTTGAGGAAGCACATACACTAGAGAACTATTATTTTTGTAAATGTAAGAAAAATTTAACATTATTGTGAAGATAGCGTTACGAATTTTGTGTAAAAGCAAGTAAAATATTTTCCATTTCACTTACGTTATAATGACAATTCAATGATAGCCAGCGAATCTTGGTGATAGAGCCAAGTTGTGACTTTTAATAATCGTTTGGCTTGATCATGTTGGCGTGTTTTGGCGATTTCCGGGATCAGGTCTCTCAGAACTCTCCACCGGGAGTTGTAAATGGGAGAAGTACTTGAGCAGTTGTCACTTCTGGATTCAGAGAGGCAGATCCACTGGGTCTGTTTTCGCAGATATTCAGAAAGGCTTTTGACAGGGTCGGGTCAGTGGGCTGATCTACAAATTAAATTAACTATAACTTTCCCCATATACTTATTCATCCCCAATTGCGTTCACCTAGTCAGTAGATCCTTTGAGAGTCAAAGTCAATAATTCTCTTTCTACTAACATTTTTCATCAAATACGGTGTCCCACAAGGTAGCATGGGACCCATTCTCTTCAATATTTATATTAATGACATTCCTTCTCACTCTCAAACCTGATATATTTATGCACGACGACACTTGCTGTCTAAGCTACATTCAAAAACCACGATACTATCCGCGGGCGTAACGTCACGCTTCTTCTCCTGGATAATGCTTTTGCTGCAGAAATAAAAATCAACGTCGATAAAACTGTAGCGAGTGCTTTTCACCAGGAGAAGCCGTGTACTCCTCCCACCCTGTCGCTGACTGCATTACACTGGTCTCCAGAAATTTTTCAATACAGGTCTCTTTGAGAAAAATCTCTCTTGGAAACAACACATTTTACACGCGCGTGATAAATTCCGGATTGCTCTACGCTCTCTCCTATACCCCTTAATTGGCCGGAATTCTGAGAATGAATATCCACAACAAAGTACTTCTATACAGCCGTTTGCGGCCCATATTAACTACGGAAGTCCTGTGTGGGGATATGCAGCTAACTCTTCTATTAAAATTCTAGATAGTGCTCAAAATTCGTGAATTAAGATCAATCAGCCATACTTGTATTTATACTCATAATAAAAATATTTATAATTCTCTTAAACTATTAACTTTTAAAATCCTAGTATTCAAAAACTAGCAAAAAATTTCTTCAATAGCAACTTCTAATATTAATAATGTAAATATAATAAATCTAGAGAACTACGATCAAATCACAATAAAGAAAAGGCCAGAAGGATCTTCACGGACTCTTATAATCACTCCTTAATAATAGTTCTTGGTCATTCCCAGTGAGACTGGCCCCTCAATAACTAATTGTTTTAATTTATTAATTTCCATGCGACCCACTCAGGCTTCCGACTCAATAGTTTAAACTTATCCGACACCAGTGCAACGAGAAAGAGTGTTGGATCACTGCAACCAGATTTTCTGTTCCATGATTTATAGCCCTTTCTACCTCTCCATACTCTCTTAAGTTCGCCCCGCCTACTTCCGCGTCAGACACCAATGGGAACACCTGTTCTATCAAGGCCTCACAATATTCCAGAGCCCAATACAACAAGTATGGGACGGAGGGACGCTTCGCGTCCCAGTGCCCAACGATGACCAGCGATCGGCGTTCTGAGTTAGTCTTGCTTTGAACAGCGATTAGTTAGTATTGCTTTGACCGTTAAAGCGATTTGGGATCACTTTGGCTGTTGAACGAGCGATTGCTTGTGAATAATCTTTCACATACTTGTATTTTAGCCACTGATATTGTGTGTCTGAACGCTGTCGAAGGTGTCAAGAGTTCTTCTGATATTTATTTGCGAATTTCGCTACTGAATCCTGTATTTCAAGGATTGTTTTCTCGACAATAAATTGTATTGCTCTTAAGAAATACCTTGTTCTTTTGCGACGATCACCTGCATGTAAATCCTCGAACCCCTTTTAACACTTAAGGAATATTTTTATGTTAATCGTTCTAAATGTAACATATACCAACATTGAAGCCCAACAAAAAAATTAGGCTCATTTTTTTGTCGAAAAGAAAAAATAAAAACATCATTTGTTATCATTTCCTTGCGTCGAGATATATAATATATAGCATGATCTGCAATAAGTCAGGCCAATGAAATGTTATCTCTTCTGACTTTATAATCGCTTTTCTCTTTCAAATGAATTATATAATATTTTGAACTATTCGAAACTCTTTATTATTTCCTTTCATGACTAAAAAATAATTATTACTTAGTAAACAGATACACGAGTCCTTCCAGGTATTCAACTACTTGCGACAACTTTTTTTTAAAATTTGAAATATGATTTTTTTGTGGTTTTAGATTTATTTGGTACATTTTAAGAAAAAGGGGCTAAAATTAAGAAGAGAAAAATAAATTATTACAACTAAAATGGGAAAAATGGGTAAAAATTGACAAAAATATGAAGCATAAGCAGGGCCCGCTCTGTACAGCAGATATTAAATGAACAAATTCTCAATTTTCAATTTTGATGTGTATTACTTTGCTAATCCTTTTTTTGAAATGACCTTCAGGATAGAGATATTTTAATTTTTACAAAACTAGAGCACTTCATCATGTAGCTATTATAGCAAATTGCCAAAAACAAAACAGTTATATTCACACACATAAAGGCTTATAAATTTTTGTAATAAAACAATGATTAATAAATCTGAAGGTTAAAACACTTCTGTTATTCAGAACATACACACAAAGTTTCAGCAAATTATTTTAAATATTTTTTTGAGCAATCGTTGTCCCCATTTGCACTTTTCGAAAAAGAAAAAAAAAACATTCCGGTAAAACGCATTTACAACATAGGTTCTCAACGTGGGCATTTGAGGCTTTCCAGAGTGAGTGGTGAGAGTAGGGTTTTTATGGCGCAAGAGCCAATTTTGGCTATGCTGTAAACATTTGATAAAAATATTTAAAATGTTTATAAAATATTTAAAAATAATGACAATACAGTTCTAAAAGTTAAAATTCTAAATCACATAAAACCGTTTTCAGAAGTAATTAAAGAAAGGGTAGTGGGGGAGTTGCCCCACCAAGTCAGACCATATATTAAAATAAAAAACAATTGAAAAAGAGAAGAGAATGGGACATGTTAGTTTTAAAACTAAATTAGGGGCAATACATGTTATTAAAAATTAGCTTCTACTTTTTTCCTGAATCGTGTCTGAGTTATCGCACGCGCAAATAAGAAGCAGGATTGTTCTTGTGACACTCTTTCATGGCGAATTTATCTTCAGGATTCGTTTCGATATCATTTGTCGTCATACACAATCATGTCTTCCTCATCCGTTGTATATTCTACGTTTGAGGATTTTCGAAGACTTATGTTGAGCCATTTTAATATCTATCACTGTTTTAAGTAGTTCTTTTTTCCTTTTCTATCCCGAAGTTTTTCTTTGTTTTTCGAATTCTGTGTGTTATTGTTAAGGCCAGAAGGAGGTTGATTATTGGAATTGGATGAGGAAGCGGACATGGTTGATGAAGGTTTAAGAGGGGTGAACATATTATTGGTGAGGTGGAAAGTGCGTTATTAGGTGTAGGAGTAGGCGATTGAGGATCTGAGACAGTAGCTGCTATTGAAGAAGTATTAGTTGGCAAGAGGTTTGCTTGGGTTGAAGATGATGTGGAAACAAAGAGGATTGGATATGGATATGTATTTGGTCTTAGCTTGGATGAAAGTGTAGTTCAAGAAGTAATTTTTAAAGGGGGACATTTTATTTGTGTTATATTTTCATCCATTTGGTAGAGATTATTTAAAAGTAGAGGATGTGGCAGCTTGAGCGTATGTTTGAGATATTTGTGGGACTATTATTTTACGTGCTTCTGGATAAGAAATATTTTATTTGTTTTATTTCCTGTTGTTTCTCTATTTTCCATTTAGGGCATATTTGGAATCAGTTAGTGAGGTTGTGAGCAGTTTTATACATTTTGGCTCTAGAATGCAATCTGTGGAAGCATTTCCAGCAGACGCACATCTAGAGCAAGTCAGTGACCGCGGCTTGGGAAGTTTTGTGAATGTGAACCTCTACAGCACTTAAGAGCATGCAGAGGGTTCGGAATATTGTTCAGCTGTGGACGGATTTTACAGTTCAAATATCAGCTTTTAATGGTTTTGGGTAGATTGGGGCTACTAAATGTTAAAATTATATGTTTGGTGGTATAAATGTTGTATCTTTTTTTATTGTGATTCTTCTGACCTAGATAACACCCTGATAAGAGAATCCATCCAAATTTCTGCACCAGGGGTGGTCAACAGGTCAGGTTCGAAAGTAACACTACAGCAAATTTAAAGTTTTGTGCGGACTTATCATTAGGGACTATTTAGAAACGACTTAGCAAGAAGAAAGGACTTAGTTTGAACAGAAGAGTTTGTTTCAATAAGTATATAGATCCCGGAACGCAAGCGTTTTACTGATTTCAGTTCTCCACACCTATTCCTACGAGAGCTTTTTGTATTGCAAGGGCAATTTCTTTAAACCTCCTCATTATTTTCAAGCGAAACTAATAAAATCTCTGGCAGTCGTTGAAACTTTGTGTGTGAGTGGGTAATACGAGGCCTTTACCCGGGCACAGCAGCATTGGATCATAAAGCGCAGGCACAACTTCGTCCTGGCGTGCCTCCACCCACCACGGAGGTCCAACAAGGGAGGCAGTGTGCCGGTCATCTGGCCAAAAACCAGGCACGGCGCTTGCAGAGTACGCAGAATATAATGCTACAGTCCCGGGGCGAGGATCCAGCAGGGTAAACCCGACACCCCTTATCTGCAGCACTAACCTACAGCAGTGTCTCTTCGGGGACACAGAGGAAGGTACTACCAGCCGATTGACGGGAGCGGGCTCACTTCTGCTACCCGTCTACAGTGAAGCGTCGGCCAAAGGGAACGCGAGTCCCCAGAACACCATTTTCACTCCTTACGGGACGCCGCACACGGCAGAAGCATGCGGAGTCAGAAAACCAACGTTGTTAGTCAAAAACAAATGAAACATATTTAAAGTATTTAAAGAAATATACGAAAAGAAACTAAGTAACACCAATGAAAATCTAAATCATAATATGTTAGTAGTAAAACGTAACTTTTTTCATCAGAAAAAACAAAATTTGAACAAACGTTCATTTTGTAGTATAGGTCTGTGGTCTAAACGGGAAAGAAGAAAAAGGAAATTTAGGGCCAGCAAGAGAAGGGCGAAAATAGAGAAGGATCACTAGGGTACCTGGGTTCGTGAAGCCCATGTTTACCAAAAAGACGAGAAGTAAACCCCTTAGGAAGAGGAAAAGATCACTAGGGTGCACTCAGGAGCGTGAAACCCGAACTCACCTAAAGAGGTATGAGCCCCTGAGGGTTGAGGCTTTCAGAAGGGCAGTAAAAGACCAGAAGAATTGTGGAGGCGGTAGCCGATCGGTATAGTACCGGATCATTGTGGCATGCCTTGTCACGAGTTCGAGCCCAGTACCACTAAGACCCGCCGTGTAAGGCAGCGATGCACGTTAACGATCTGTCGAGAGTTGAAACGTCACTCCCGTTGGTGTGGTGTGGATTGGGGAGGGGTGTGCTCGGGTGTCTTCATCATTTTGACCATGGTTCAAAATTACGTGGTCCGTCGCCAAAAGTAGCTGAAGGTGTGACCTTAATATTCAATCGAAATCAAATCAGAAATTAAGGGGCATTGAGGATGGCGCGCTGAAAGGCGTAAGCAGTTTATCCAACTGTAGTCTAAAAGACAAAAACACGCTAATTATGTACTAATAAAAAGTAAACTTTAATACTGGATTTACCTTATGTTGATTTATGCCTTTAAATCCATTTCTATCTCATGGCGAAATTTCATATTTCGGTAGTTCGGAAAGTGGTGAAAAGTTTACATTACATTCATACATTAAGTTGAATGACATAATAAATTTTAAATTTTACATATTAAATTAAAACTTTACATTGTCCAATGCACCGATTTAATATCTCATACATATAATACACTGGGTGAACTTGGCAAAACCTGTTAATAAATAAAAATGCTTTAGCAATTCAGTTATAACAAATGTTTGATAAATAACGTGATTTTGGCAATCCTGCAAGAGTATAGTATTCTTCGGTAAGCAAGTATTTTTTGGTGGGTCTTTAGAAAAAAATTAAATTAAAAAATGAAATTCTATTAGTAATAGAACATTTATTTTAAATTTAATTTAACATTTCAACATGTAATGTACGCTCTCATTTCTCTGGATTGGGGGAGGGGGTGGTATTTTAAATATACACTAGAAAAGGGACGCCAGTTCAAAAGGTTGGGAACTTATGCGCTACAAGGATAACAATAACGACTTTCTGCAGCGAATAGTGGCGGGGATGAAACCTGGTACCATTTCCAACCGGATGAGTAAGTCCTTCAGCTTGCAACGGAATATACCACGATTCACCTTGACTGGTGTTTCTCAAACTGTGGGGCCGCGCCTAAGGGGCGTTATAACCCACTCCCAAGGGGGCTAAACCTCTTGAAAAATTGAAAAAAAAATTCTTTTAAAGGTATTGGCAACTTACTGAAAGTAAACAAAACAAATACATTCTGACATGGCAAAATAAAATACTCAGCTGGTAATATTTCAAAAAATTCTACTTGAGCCTCTGTACAGAGGTCTGGCAGGCTTCAATATACAGGCTAAAATATTATAATAGAAGCCTTTTCGCAAGGGAGAACATTTTGAAAAAGGTTATTCTAAGTTAATTTTTTGCCCGAAATATTGTATTTAAAATAAATTCACTTTTTGTCAAATGTCATTAAAACAATTTTGTGCATGTATTCTAATCTAAGTGACACTAAATATCATGAAAATTATCCATTTATGCGCTTTTTTAAAATCTCGGTTCTGAATATAATCGGATACCTTAATGTGGTAAACATATGTAATCGTAGCTGTGTGAAGTAGTTTTTAAAGCTGTAATTTTGTATTTCAAAGCATAAAGCAGACATCTACACTATAATGAAATATATATATATGAACATCTTCTTTATAGAAAAAAATCATACACAAGTATACTAACTTTTAATATGGCATATATAACATGAACATTAATTTAGAATACACATGACAAATTACTTTTAATTTTAAACACTCGGGAAAAATATATTTTTACTTCATTTTCCTTAGAAATTACTATTTGAAATTGAAATATATCTTGTTTATGCTTTTCTTTTCTACATATTATGTGAAAATATGAGTAAAAGATTTTTATTTTCTATAAGTTTTCGAAGTCTGGACAAATACGGATGAAAAAGTTTGTAAGCGAAAAAATTATTTTGTATAAATTACTTTTCAGAAATTGAACTATTCAATAACTTTCAAATAGCACAAATTTAAAAAGCAAAATATTGTATAATTTCACCGTGACGATATTAATAATTGAGTGTTAAAGAGATTAATTAAAGCGTAAATGAAAACCCTTGTGTTTCAAAGTTTTCAAAAAGCAAATTCTTAGTTAAAGTTCATATCTTATCTTTGAACACTTTTGAATATACCGTTTAACTTCACGGGAAAACATGTTAACATGAGTCGTATTTGTAGTTTGATCATCAAAGTATAGTATTACTGAATTCAATCCATTGTGTTATTGAATGGTTGGAAGGGAGCATCCGCAATGAAAATTATAATTGGTATGGGGTCATAAATATTGAAAGTTTGAGAAACGGCGCTTTAATGGTCAAATCTTTGAAGTGTGTTTACCTTCTACACGAATGCAGAATCTACATCTTTACAAGTAATCGCTTGATGGTCCGATAACTTGCTAAATTTAATGTTTCCCTTGTTTACATTTTTTTATTCCGTTTAACCCTTTATCACCGACGGTACTCACTTTAAAATTACCCCACTCACTTTAAAATTACATAAAACAACAATTTTACAAATTTTTTGTGACGATACTTAGCAGGAATAATATTCTTTGAAATCCACTCTTTAAGATATATGGCGGCACGGGTTCTATGATGAGTATTTTAGCGGGAAGGCAGAATAGTTTTAGAGCAGAAATTGCATTTTTCAGCTTACAGCGTTTCCAGCGGATTGCGAAGATTATCATTTTTCGTCGAAAAATAGTTTAGGTCAAATTTGTCTTATTTTTTTTTTTGTATGTTAGCTAAGAGATAGCAGAAAACAATTTGACTATTTATTTTAAGTGAACAGTTTATATAGTGTAATTTTACAGTTGAATACCATTAATTAACTAATTAGCTCTTAACAGATTAAATTTCCAAAGCTCAGTATTTTGTTTATGTATATCCCTTAATTTTCAACAACTTAGTAATCCAAAAAAAATATTGCATGAAAAAAATAGCAGTAAAATTATAATACAGGTAGATAAGGTTAAAAAGAAATTATGGCAATGAGTTAATGCTAGCCCCTTTCATCTTGTACCTATCTGACGTTTGTGCGAGATTCGGGATACCTGTGCTTAGAACCTTTAGTGGTAAAATATGTCCTTCGTAAACTTTGCACATAAAAACAAGGAGAAAAAGTAAAACTTCTAAAAACTATTTCAAAAGTGTTCTAAAACTTTTTTTTTTTATCACACTTACTACCTCAGATATCCGCAAGGAGCTAAAATGTGTATTTGTTTTCTAGCATATTTTTTGAGGGATAACAGATATTTATTATTAAAAAAATGTTAGATGTGCAATTATGCAGGTAACACTAATTGATTATGTAAAACAATTTTTGAAGCAATTATTTCATTTATGTGTCATAGTACAATTAGTTTTTCCTCTATAAAAATGATTGTTAGGGCAAGTTGCAACTTTTCAGAGAATGCAATACAAAAGTACATTTTTCACAATCAGTAACGATACAAAAAATTACCAAAGCATTAATTATCAATTATTGTTTGTTTTTAATCTCATTAACAAACTATTTTTGAGAAAGATAGCGTGTTGCGATCTCGTTTCAAGAGAATATGTTCAAAAGAATAGTAAAAGAAATTGAGAGTATTATTATTAGAACAAGAAACATCGCTTAACTATTAGAACAAAGGAAAATTACAACCACATAGAACATTCAGAAAGAAATTTCTCCTTCCATTGGAAAAAAAGTTTTTAAGAAACAAATAGGGAAATATTTTCTCAACAGTTCAAGTGGTTTCCAAAACTGAATGAACATGCAAATATTGATGAAAAATACCTTTACAAAAAGAAAGATTTTTTTTTTGACAAAGAGAATTTATATCTTCACATCTCTAAAATCAATAATAAAATGATTTACTAAGATAAATTCATTAAAAAAATTTTCTTACAATTTAATACCAATATAAGATTCTAAAAGCACATAGAAAACTATACTCGCATAAATTTAGCATCGATTATTGTTATGTCATAAAACTTATTGTCATATATTCCATTAAAATTTGTTTCCTGCGTTTATAGCATATCACTGTAGTACAGTTACATAAAAGAGTACTTGAGTCTAACTACAATAAGGAGCTTAAGGGCGATGGTTTCTACAGATTACTAAATCCCAAAAGAGGTCTCAACTGGAAAACTCATCAAGATAATTTCAGTCAAGAATTTCAACAGTTGTCTCAAGTGCGCAATAAACCTTCAAGTACCAAATTAGAACCTTGATAACGGTTTATAGCTTAACCTCCACAGCCAGGGTCTCAGAAGAAAAATTGGGGTCTAGTATTGTTTATAGTTTTAATCTTATACGGAAGCCTTGTAAAAATGTAATAAAAATGTTATACCTGAAGATCCTTTTGAGGAAAACATAGTATTAGTGAATTCGTATGCTGGTTTTCTTTTTCTCTTTGCAAAACCCTATTAGTAAGCGCACTTTGATTATTTGGAAAATATCAAGGATAGTTTCACGAAATGGCAACACAAGAAAACATTTGTTTGAGCACGTGAGTTAGATTTCTTTGTATGGAAGAAATAGTGGTACTAACAACACTACCACAGCAAAGTGCGTGAGTGAATATTAACGTCGCACTATTCGATTACTCGAGAGCCTTCAAATTTGCCACTTAGCCAGAATGGTGGATATGACCCTGGGCTTACAACCTGGCGAGTGGGTTCGGGCTCCGAATCCCAGTAACGCATGGATGTATTTTTTCTTCGGGAAAGAAGTCGGACATTCGCCTGTAATGGATTCCTGTCTCGAATGAGCTTAGCCCACCCAACCTGTTATATGATGGGATCATCATTTGCCAATAATGTTGCCTGTTTACTTCTGTTGTTTGGCATTGTATGTTTCCTGTTCTTCCACTTGTATTTCATATGTATCCTGGGATAAAAGCTTATGCAATAACAGGGCTTTTGGTGACGGACCTCATAAATTTGCTTATGGTGAAAGTGACGAGGAAGACATCTGTGAGCTGGCACATCTCCCTCTCGAATTTCCACGCCCACACCGTCACCCTGTTCAGCTACACGAGGGCTTTTGGTGACGGACCTCGTATTTTTGAACCACGGACAAGTGACGAGGAAGACACCTGATCTGGTACCCCCTTCTTCTAACTACGACATCACACCAATGGGAGGATATTTGAACTCTCGACAGATTCAACGTGCATCTCCCCCCTACACGGCGGGTCAACAGTGGTTCTAGGCTTGAACTCGTGACACGCCTGTCACGAGTCCGTTATCTTGACCACTAGGCTATCGCGGTCACGTCACCACAAATTTGCGATACTACTTTCACTATTGGCTTCATATCGCGGCTATTGAAGAAATTGTGATTGATTGATTGAATATTAACGTCGCACTATTCAGCTACACGAGGACTTTTGGCGACGGACCACGTAATTTTGAACCACGGTCAAGTGACGTGGACGACACCTGAGCTGGCACCCCCTCTCCTAACTACCACACCACACCAACGGGAGGACGTTTCAGCTCTCGACAGATTTAACGTGCATCGCTGCCTTACACGGTGGGTCTTTAGTGGTACTGGGCTCGAACTCGTGACAAGGCATGCCACGATCCGATACCTATACCACTCGGCTACCGCGGCCCCTGAAGAAATTGTGGTCGACGGTATAGTACAAAGGTACCAAATATTGTAAATATACCTTTTCTGGAACATGTACAAGTCCTATTCTAAATTACATTAAGTTGCATAAAACCCAAAAAACTTTTGTAAAATAAAATTCTTAGTAGATAATCAAGAAGCAGAAAATTAATAAACCGTTCAAATTCTCAAACATATCAATATAGTTATCTAATGAAAACTCTCTTAATATTTCAGATTCATCGTACATATTCCACAACCTCTCTGCTTCAATTCATTACCATATCCCTTTAAATTGAATTGAATTGAATAACTTCATTGACCCTGTTGTAAAAGATGAAGAATATGCACAAAATATGACTGGGGAAATGGAATTTTTGGAGTCAATAGAATCCCTTATTCTTAATCCCTCATCTCCTTCGACCACTTAAAGCCTTCATCCCCAAATCTCACTCCCTCGATCCGTTTTCTCATTTCTGGAACAGGAAATGACGAAGGAGTATATCGTCGGTGACAAAGAGGAGGTGGCGTTTCAAATGACTGAAATTCTCAATAATCGCCTACATGTTTCTCATTATCTATTTAGAGTTTGTTGATGTTCCTATGATTTAAAAAGGGTATTTGAGGAAACAAGAATTTAATATGAAGATAATTTTGCCTATAAAAGAGATTGTATTTATCCGATTGAATTCGCTTTGGACCATTTAGTAGTAAATATATTCTCTTAAGCGAGAGGTCATAGCCTCTAGGAACCTTTCCATGGAGATTGTAGCATAAGCGTCTTTTAATAATAGAAGAAGATGTGTTTCTGTTTTGATGTATTTATTGATATTTCCATTAGAATGAATAGTAGCCATTTTACCTAAAGAGTTAAGAGTTTCTAAAATTATTACGTGTTTTAATTTACTTGGGTAATTTAATTTTAATAACAGAAGGGTCTTTTTTAAGATTAAGAGTACAATAAAATCTACACTTAACATTGCACAGTATTTTATATTGATGCTATTAGATGTAATAATTTAAAATTATATACATTACTAGGCATTTACCACATGTAATTCGATGGAAGCCATCAATCTCACATTTTCATCAAGTTGTGACTTCATATTTTTTAGTTTTTTAAAGTTATTGATATCTAAGTTAGCGCGTTTACATACAGAAACTGCATAAACTTGTGATGCTCCTGACTGGAAATAAGTTGGACTTAAATTTAAAAGCGGAGTTTACATCTTTTACATGACACCTGAGATGGTACTTTCCACAAAATATATTAACCCTCACAAAATTGGTCTGCACTTAAAAGTCTTGCCATTCTGGATATGCTTCAAAAATTGCATACATATTTTTTGCTTTCCAGTTGGAGTTTTCAAAAGCCGGTTGAGCCGGCATGGTACCCAAGAATAAAACAAACGCTTTTGGAGGAAATCACTAACGAAGGCAGAAAAAGCATCTCTGGAATGGCGGAATTTTCCCGTGCAGACCGCTTCTGGAAAGAGGTTAAGATAACTATCTGAGTAAACTGCAAATTGTAGGTCAATCTGTTAAAGTAATACAATAAAACGCTGTAGAACAGTCTCCGAACGTTCGAATTGTGGCAGAGGCATGAACCACTCTTTCGAACCATATACTATACTCCGAGCTCGGTGGTGACAACACACGCAAACAACGACCAATCACTACTGACGATAGGTCAGGAAACACCAGTGGGAAAGAAACTATGCATCCTGAAGGACTTACTAGCTGCGCATGCTATGTGGTATCTCTTTTATAAATAACATTGGACATGTCTTTATTAGGTATTTCCTTACTATGTATTGCAAATTCTCGCAGCACATATTCCATTGTCATAGTATCACTAATACAGACCAGTGGTGACCAATTATCATAGGCAATGGTTCCCCAAATCAAAATGCCATGTTTCCCACTGTGGTGTTCCACATTAATGATCAGATTGGACTTATTATTACGTCAATCCCAGACTCTAGTATGAAGTGATTGCAACTTTAAAATATAAATGTGATCTTGGAAGAACATGATTCCATTTCTTTCCATCGTGCACGTTAGTCTAGCCAATCAATCCCAGACTCCTATGTGGCGACTGCAATTGAGAAACAGAAGGAGCGACTCTTTGGAGAACACTAATCTGTTCCATTCCGTAGTGCATGTAGATCTAGCCAATCAATCCCAGACTCCTGGGCGACTGCATGGAAACCGAAGGAGCGACTCTTTGGAGGAACACTAATCTGTTCCATTCCGTAGTGCATGTAGATCTAGGGCCCAAACAATCCCAGACTCCTATGTGGTGACTGCAACTGGAAAAAGGGTGACTCTTTGAGAAATAACTGTTCCATTCCGTAGTGCATGTAGATCTAGCCAATCAATCCCAGACTCCTATGTGGCGACTGCAATTGAGAAACAGAAGGAGCGACTCTTTGGAGAACACTAATCTGTTCCATTCCGTAGTGCATGTAGATCTAGCCAATCAATCCCAGACTCCTATGTGGTGACTGCAATTGAGAAACAGAAGGAGCGACCCTTTGGAGAACACTAATTTTTCCCATTCCGTAGTGCATGTTGGATTACCCTAATCAACCCAACCATGGCGGAAATAGAAACAAAAGGGAAACACCCCTTTGGAGAACACTAACTGTTCCTTTCCCCGTAGTGCATGAGACCCTAGCCAATCAATCCCAAAACTCCTATGTGGTGACTGCAACTGAGAAACAGGGTGACTTTTTTAAAGACTAATCTTTTTCCATTCCGTTTTATGTAGATCTAGCCAATCAATCCCCGACCCCTATGGGTTGATTTTAATTGAAAAAACAGAAGGGCGCTTTGGGAGAACACTAACCCTTTTTCCACCTGAATTCATAGTTAACCCAAACAATCCCCCCAGACTCCTATGTGGTGACTGAAATTGAGAAACGGGGTGACTCTTTGAAGACTAATCTCTTCCATTCCGTAGTGCATGTAGATCTAGACAATCATTACCAAACTCCTATGTGGTGACTGCAACTGGGGAAACAGGGGACTTTTTGGGAAGACTAATTTTGTTCCATTCCGTAGTGCATGTAGATCTAGCCAATAAATTTTAAGAACCCCCTATGTGGCAACTGCAATTGAAAACAGAAGGGGCGACTCTTTGGAGAACACTAACCCTGTTCCATTCCTTGAGAAAAAGATTAAGGCCAATCATTACCAGACTCCAATGGGGGTAAACCGGGTTGAAAACAAAAGGGAGCCCCTTTTTGGGAACACCAATCTTTTTCCTTTTCCCCCGTAGTGCATGAATCTAGCCAATCAATCCCAGACTCCTATTTTGGGCCCGAAATTTTGAGAAACAAAAGGGGAGGGGACTTTTTGGGGGAAAACACAAATCTGTTCCTTTCCCGTAGTGCATGTAGATTAGCCAAATCAACCCCCAGACCCCCTATGTGGTTTTTTGTTAACTGAGAAACAGGAGGACTCTTTGAAGCCCAACCTTTTCCCCCATTCCGTAGTGCAGGGTGTTTGTTTCCCAACCCCCAGACTTTGTGGCGACTAAAATTGAGAAACGGGGGGAGCGACTTTTTGGGAGAACACTAACCCTTTTCCCCTTTCCCCGTAGTGCATGTAGACTAGCCAATCAACCCCAGACTCCTATGTGGCGACTGCAACTGAGAAACAAAAGGGAAACGACTTTTTGGGAGAACACTAATCTTTTTCCATTCCGTAGTGCAGGGAAGTCTAGCCAATCAACCCCGACCCCTAGGGGGGGACTGCAACTGAGAAACAAAAGGGGAGCGACTCTTTGGAGAACCTAATCGCCTTTCCGTAGTGCATGTAGATCTAGCCAATCAATCCCAGACTCCTATGGGCGACTGAAATTGAAAAAACGGAAGGAGCGACTCTTTGGAGAACATAATCTGTTCCATTCCGTAGTGCAGGGAAATTACCCAAATAATCCCAGACCCTTATGTGGCGACTGCAACTGAAAACAGAAGGGCGACTTTTTGGAGAAACACTAACCCTGTTCCATTCCGTGGGAGTAGATCTAGCCAATCAATCCCAGACTCCTATGTGGTGACTGCAACTGAGAAACAGGAGTGACTCTTTGAAGACTAATCTGTTCCATTCCGTAGTGCATGTAGATCTAGCCAATCAATCCCAGACTCCTATGTGGTGACTGAAAAGAAAACAGGGTGACTTTTGAAGACTAACGCCTTTCCGGGTGCATGTAGATTGGCCAATAACCCCCAGAGATTGATTTGATTTATCTGTTAAACGTAAATGTGCCCTTTTTAAAACACGAATCTGGTCCATTCCGTGGGCAGGTGTGATTTAAAGTTTTTTAAGTGGGTTTTTTTTATTTTAAATAAGTATTCTTCAGGGGGAATAAAGGAAGCATGGTTAACAGTTGGCAGATACATACTGTAGAAGCTCGATGGGAAAAGGAACGCAGAGCTGTAATTGTTTACTAGCCCATGTTGTCATTTGACGTCTTTTTGGTTCCATGGTGCTCTTCTAATGTGCCGTACTATCTTTTTCCAACTATCATCAATATAACTAGTGCATCGTGGGAACAAGAAAGTGATTTTCCAATGAGTTGCAACGGGCGCGCCAACTTGTCCTTCTTAGTTTAGTTATGAGCAACTAGTAGTTTCCCCATTGTCTGTGAATTGGGATTTCTTTTATGTTACATTTCCTCAATATCAATAAACTGGTACAAAAACTTGCTTCTCTTGCTAACGAGGATATACTTATTGTGAAATCTGTTGGTTCCTTTATTTGTATTGTAATACTAACTGTGAAGCCCAATGGCAAGTGGTTAGTTCATCGCGGTTCTACACCACAGGTCTGAGGTTCAAACCCCGGACGGGGCAAGGTTGATTTAGTTTTTTCATCCTTCATGGGCTAAAAAGTACCAAGATTTTGGGAACTTAACACGATGGTTTCCTTCAGACTGACCATGACCGGGAAAATCGCTCCTGCGCTACAGGGCCCAAGGTCGTGTATACTGAGTTGGGCACAGTAGGTCTTGGTTTATATGGGCTGTTGCGCCACTGAGTTAAGTTAATATTAAGGGCAGTACTTCTGTGAATTCTGTAACTTGGTGAGCTGCTGTACCGTGAAATTCGGTTTTCCTCTTTTCTGGCCAGTCCTTTCGAGTGTTATCTTCCCTGTCATACAATGTATTTACTGAAAATTAACTAACATGCATCGTTTTATTTTTATGTGGCATAAGTAATATAAGAATGTGAAGTATAGTTTGCACTTAAATAGAAAGAGCAATCATTCAAATACAAAAGGAAGCAGGTATTGAAATATCAATGCCTACTTTTATTAAGAAATGTTGATTTATTTTAGTTTTATTTTTATATAACAGTATATTTCTAATCTTGTATATAATCGTATTAATCTTACATGAAAGTAATTCATTCTCAGAAAGAAAATCATTCAAAAGTAAATTACTGAAAGAATTCTATGCTTCAATCTAGATTTAAAAAAAATATATTTGATATGCCAGGAAATACAATTACTCAAATTTAGAAGAAAAAAAATTCTTTTTTTTTCTTCTATTTCTGTCGCACCTTTATACGATGTAAAGAACATAAATTAGAATTTGTGAAAAAATGCATTTCATTCTGAGAGGAAAAGGTGAAACCGTGAAAAGTTTCGAATTTAGATTCAAAATACTTCGTACGTCTGAGGAAAAGACTTTTATCATGTAACAAATATTTCAGAAATTCTTCCTCCAAGTAACTAAATCGTAGAATTGGAATTTTTTTTCTTATTTGTTGAATTTAATGTTAAGTCGCATCATTAAGTCTAGTGCCTTTATTTGCATTTTTTTTTCTGTCGAAAGGAAAAAATATATAAAGAATTCAAATAAAATAAAAATCTAACAATGCTTCAGTATCGTCTGGTTTTTCTTTTAGAATGAAAATTCTTTGGTAAATTCTAAAAGGCTAAAATAAGAAAAAATGTTTCAGAGTTACTTAAACTATATGATGCAATATTATAAACTTTTTCGTTTGTTTACTTTTTTCTTTTGATAATGGTAAAAAAAGTGACTATAATTTTTAAAAATTATAAGAAGATATTAAATTAAACCGTTGAAATGTATAAATTTGTTTTGCATGGGCTAAATAAAATTTTAAACATTTAGTAAATTTAATCGTTTTATTTGGAGAGAATAGTTAGGACAAACTTATGTTATCTGCAATGATCTCAATCCATTTCATGTATATGTTACCGTTAAAGCTAAACTCCATTAAAAAAAACCTAGGTATTTCAGGAATAACAATTACTTCAGTTACAGCTTATAAAATTATTGGATACTGCGATTTAAATATATATTATATCGAATAAAATTTATGTCAGTGGGAAGGGGGACATATTAGTTCTGGGAAAAATATGAAAAAAATTCCACATCATTTGGTTAAGTCAGTGTTTCTCAAACTGTGGGGCGCGCCCCCCTGGGGGGGTGCGATAACCCTTCAAGGGGGGGCACGAACATATCGAAAATAAAAGGTTAAAAAAATTAATTTACTGGAATGAAAGAAAACAAAATACTTTCTGATATAATAAAAAAATACAGATTTACATTGATATGATTTATATATATATCAGTGTTCCGCAACACCCGGTCTGTGGACCGGTACCGGGCCGTGGATCAAATGGTACCGGGCCGCACAAGAAACATTAAGTTATTTACTGTGGTATATTTTTCTTGGATTTGAGCTACTTTTTATGAAAATCACTTCATATTCCTTGTTAAATCACTTTATATTCATTTTTTGGTGTAGCTATATTTTATTCTAATGTCACGATTAAATACACACAATTGAATTAAAATTATTAAATCAAAACAGTCTAAAATATAAACAATCAACATCTTCCCCCTCAGCGGGCCGTGGTAACATTAACAAACGTTGACCGGTCCGCGGTGATAAAAAGGTTGCGGTGCATTGATATATATCATCTGGTGAAAAAAGGTCATCAAAAATAAAAGATTCTACTTGAACGCCATTAGCTATCTTTTGATCCTATAACTAAAAAAAAAAAATTTTTTTGTTTTTTGCTGTAATCCTACGATGAAAATTTTTTAAGTTTTTTTAACCTAAAATATTACTGTTACTGTTTTTTCGAATTTACTTGTATGGTTATCTACCCCTTTTTTTGGGGAAGTTGTAAATTATATAATTTGTTCCCTTTTTTCACAAGGGAAAGAGTTTTTGATACATGGATGATTTGAGCACTTTGAAGGATGAATTGGCCAAGATTTTTTTTTATATTTGAAACATATAATACAAAAAATCGTTTTTGGGAAAAGTGTTTATTTGTTACAAAGACCTTGACAGAGAATCCCTAATATGACAATCTTAATGGGAGCTTGAATTGATAACATATTCCCCTTTTTAATGGAAACGTTTTTTAGAAGTTTAGACCAGTTCCCCGGGACTACCACTATTTTTTAAAAAAATTTTCTTGAACATTTTATTTCCCATGAATAACTTAGTGGTTTTAATTGTGATGTTTTACGACTGATTATGGTTTATAAATGTAAAAAGCAGAATTAAAAAAAAAAAAAATTGGGCATCTGATCTCCCGAAAAAATTGAAGCGATCAAGCAAAGGAAAACTTGCGAAATAATGCATATTAATCGTTAGGAAAGTAAATTTTAGAAAAAACAATAAAGATGAAACGAAAGGAAAATTTTCAATAGCTACATTTAAAAACTTTATCAAGAAAATATGAAGCCATAAGTGTACCGCAAAAAATTTACCCTGTCAAAAAAAACACAAAAAAAAAGTTCAACAGGATATTTGTCGAACAAATGACATTAAAAAAAAAAAATGAACAAAAAGTGACAGTTTTGCTTGAAATAACTTTCCTGTAATGTTAGCAAAAGTGTCTGTGATTTTGTCCTTATTTAGAATGCCATTTGGAAAATTTAGTTCAGTTTATTATATTTTCAAATTATGAAAGACAAATAGAAAAATCCTTTTGAAATAGGTAAGTCTATTTTCTTAGTTAAATTATTCATGAAATTGGGTTTTTTATCTTGTATATTGAAAATAATTATAAAAAAAAAAAAGTCTCCCCCCTGACCTTTAAAGAGTATCGAGTACACCCCTGATCCTGGCAAAAACATTTTGAAGTTTTCGCTTTAAATATTAAAAAAAACACAATTGTTATTCATTAAAATTTTATATTCTTTTTATTACTTAACATTTATTCTAAATGCTAATTCTACGAGGCTTAAAATTACAGTTCATTCAAAACCCGTTTATAATATGAGTATTCATTTCAATAAATCATTTTACATTTTGTATACTTGTCATGCATTTGGGTTTTACCCCCTTAAAATTGGTTATATCAAGAATAATGTATTATCATTTTTTAAAAAATAAACTCGTGTTAAGAGGGGGATTCAGCCAGTAAGAACAAAAAAATTTTCAGTGACTTCCATGGCTTGTCTTGATAAAAGTTCTTTTAAAAATTTACCCTCTGGGGTTCTTTTTCTATATTTAGCTGATATCTATATTTTTTCTTTTAAGCAGCCACCGCAGTTTGCAAAAAGTTTCCCAAATTTAAAAATTAGAGAAAGGAAAAAAAAACATAATAATTATCCTATTACTTAGTTGTTTTTTTTTTCTTAAAAAATAACATATGAAAATTCAGTATTGTGTTATTAATTTGTACGGTTAAGTTACGGTTTTAAAAGAGTGTATTGAGCAGCATCAAAGTGCATTATTATTGCATTCAAATTTATTAATGTATAAGGGGGGGGTAAAAAAATTTTGATTGAAAAGGGGCACCAGTATTGAAAGTTTGATAAGCACTGGGTTAAGTGATCATAAGAATATTTTAAAAATTTGTGAAATTTCACCTATCAAAAAAAGAGATTACGTTTGGAACCCAGTTTTTAAAGAGCAAAAAGGGGTACCTGTTATTTGTCACTTAGTTAAATACGTATAAAATTTTTTTAAGGACATTTTACAAAAACCATTTAAATAAATTTTGGAAAAAAAATTAACTTAGAATAACCTTTTCTAAAAAATGCTTTTTATAATAATTTTTTTGTTGCATAGCTCAGACCTCCTAAAGGCTCAACTGTGATTTTTGAAATATTCACATTTTCAGAGTTACCCCATTAAATTAATTTTTTGGCTTTTTTCTTTTTTTAAAAATTTCTCCGCTCTGTTGTCGTAAAACATGAATAAACCCACTTCTAAGTTATATATTTCAAAAATTCTGCTTGAGCCTCTGTACAGAGGTATTAGCTATATGCATGCAAAATATTATAATAGAAGCATTTTTCACAAAAGGAGAACATTTTGACAAGTTTATTCTAAGTTAATTTTTAGCCGAAATATTGTACTTAAATAATTTTTTATTGTAATACTATTCTGAAAACAATTTTATATACATTTTCTAATCTAAGTGACACTAAATATCATAAATATTATCCATTTATACGCTTTTTCAAAATTAGATTCCAAACGTAGTGATACCTTTAAATATTTGGGCTAAAATTGAAATTTGGGATCACAAACGGGTCTTCACATAACCGTGCTATTAATAAAAATCCCAAATAGGGCAGAAAACTTTGCGTTTTTATTTAAAAACAACGTAGTTTGTTCGAGTAGGGGTTTAAGAAAAGATATTACCTAACTTTGACTCTGCATAAAAAGAAAAATGTTGCAAACTACCTTTGACAATTTACTGAAAAGATGGTCCACAAGGTTAGAACACTTGCTACTCTTCTATCCATTACAATTATCGACACCTTTTTTACAAAAAGACTTCATGTAAAGAAAAACTCAATCTTATGTGTGTAACTCAAACTAAATATTAATTGAAAAATAAAACGAAAAACGTTTTTTGTAATACTTTACTGAAGTAAATGTTCCCCTTCTGACTTCTTTTAAGCCAATCGAAAATTTAAAAGAACTGCGCCAAAGGGTTGCTGAAGCTGAGGAAGAAATAAATTTCGGTAGTGTAACGTCGTCAGTATTGCCAAAAAAAGTTGTCACAGCCTCTTTAGTATTTAATAGCTCTTTATATGTTACTAAAAAATCCAATAAATATTGCCGGGGGACAGTCTTTTACTGGAGGTCAATCCTTATTCCGGGACCCGACAATCCCTTTCTTTCCGCCCTCCCGACCATGGTTCTCTGTTTCCATCCAGGGGTCCGTCCGTCTCACTGCAGGGCCCCTATCCCCCTGTTTCCATCCAGGGCCTTTTCCAAATTTTCCCTCCGTCCAAGTCCCTTTTTCCTCAAAATCAACTCCTTTTTAAAAAAAAGGGCGGGTACCCA
>BMAV01010303.1:0-16633 GCA_019973955.1 Trichonephila inaurata madagascariensis
TAAAAAAAAATTTAATAAGATAAATTGTTCCAAACCCGGTTCCACGACCTGTTAAATAAAATTTTTTTTAAAGAATGGGGATAAAATTATATCCAATGCGGGAAAACCTTAAAATCCCGGAAAAAATTTTGGGATAATTCGGCCATTTTCATTCTTTAGAGATAATTTTAAAATTTTCAATCTGACTCCAACCAATGAGATACAGCAATGTTGAGAATACATCGAAAAACATCTGTCATAGGAAAATGAAACCATAGAAGAAAAAATGAAACCAAAAATTTTGATACAAGTAGATTCCATGTTTTTTTCCAGTACCAAAATCAATCTGATGGTGAGCAAAGTAAGTTTACATTTGAGGCAGTTATTCCACAAAAAAAAGGGGAATTGCAAAAAAGAGGATCGAAAGACTCGATTTATTTCAGTTGTTGGGAGGTTACAAACCCAGGGATGTTTTCTGGAGGGTTTCCGTTGATTTTATTGAAACCGGATTTAAATAAGGACATATTTCCATCGGAATCAATTTATCCATTCACACACAAAAAAGAAACGTCAAATCGTAATGATGAACTTTTTTTATAAAAAACCCACACAATAGACACAAATACAAAAATAAAAAAAGAATTAGTTAGAAAGTGCAGGAACACATAAAGGGAAAGCTTAAAACTCGCATTTCAAGAAAAAAATTTTTGTTTGGAAAACTGCCATCTGCATTTTTTCTAAAAACCAATAAGTTTTACTTTTTTGAAACACAATTGCATCATTCTGAAGAAGAATTTACATCATAGCGTATGTATAAAACCGTTTGGGAAAGGGGTAAAATTCCCGCAGCAGAAACGACAGACACTAAGGGGCTTCCAGTCCTTTTTGGAGAAATGTTTAAAAAATAACATTGAGGGGTTTGCACCGACATACGGGGAAAATGATCCAAAGTGATGGGGAGCAAAAAACTTTAATAAACCCTTTAGCCAGATCCCTCACATTTTAGAAAGAAAATCCCCAAAGCAATTTATGTGTCAAAACGTTTTTTTAAAAAAATTTCCCGATGATCATATAAAACCCTCGGGAAAAACCTTTTCCCGTGTGTTATTTGGGGCGAAGGCCCTTTTAAAAAGCAACCCACAGGAGCCCCCAGTGTGTTTGAGCAAAATTCGATAAATCGTTTTTAAAAGGGCAAAGAAAACAGCAGACAAAAAAAGTTTTTTGGATAGGGTTAGTAAAATTTTTCCTAATCGGGTGGGGAATAAACCCAAAACGAGAAGTAACCTTTGGGTTTTTAAAACCCTTTTAGCAAAAGCCCTTGATAACATGTATTTGCTTTCTTTACGACATCATAAAGAGCACTTTTAAATTAACGTAGTCCCCAAATTTTTTTAAAAGAAAAATAATCATGAACTATTAAGGGTACCAAGGAATTCTCCCATGATATTAAAATGTATTTTCATATAGAAAAACTTTCCCAACCTTTTTTTGCATATATTGCAAAAACCCTGGATCTGTCAAATGCTTTCGTATTTCTAAACAATTTTTTTTAAATACATACGTATTTTGAAAAGAAATTATTTCCAAAATTCCCTAGGGAAATGAATTAAGATGTGAAGCAATTAATGAATGTCAAAGAACGTCATCTTGGGTTTTAAATTTACAAAAAATTATAAAAATTTTTTAAATTTAGCTTGAAATATAAAAAAAGTATTGTTTCCCCTTCATTCCATCATTTAAGAAATGTACAACATTTTTAAAAAAATATTTTTTTGGGGAAAAAATGTTTTTTCTAAAAAATTTTAGTGAGTACAGGAAAAAAGGGGCACACCTTTCTCAAATCAAATTTGGACATTTAAAAAAAATTTATCTTTTTTTTAAATTTTTTTCCCCTAATTTTGTTCTTTTACCAATTTGGTTTCCCGAACAGAATATTCTGTGTTTTTGTAAGAGGCCTGAATGAAATGGTTGAAAATTAAAAATTGCTATTCCGAAAAAAGTTTTTGCAAATCACAGTTGAAGTGTTATATTAAAAATTTTTTAAAATTTTATTTTTAATCAATTATTTTAAATAATTTTTTTTCAAGATAAAACAAAAAGAAAATTTTTTTTAAACATGTTTAAAAAGTTTTTTTATTAAAAAAATTTAGCCCAATTTGTTTTAACCTTTCTGGTTCCCCTTTTCTATAAGTTTAAATTTTGTGGAAAACCTTTTTGAAGGGTTTTTTGGTCATTCCTTTGGGATATTCGTAGGGTTTCTTTTTCTTATAGTTTTTTTGATTGTATGTATATTTTTCAGTGCAAAAAACGATTTTGTTTTTATATCACATTTTTAAAAATTTTTTAATAAATGTATAAATTTTTATACTATGTATAAAGTTTTCATTTTTGTGTGCCAATTTTCCATTTAAAAAGTTTTTAAGAATTGAAGAATTTTCATGAAACTAAAAAAACCCCCATTTTCTATTAAAAAAAAGAAAGGAATTATGAAAATTTTTAAATTAAATTTTTCTCAAACCCTTTCTTTAAAAAAGTAAGTAAATAAAAAATGGAAAAAAATTTTGGGCATAAAATATTTTTTTTTTTTCTAAGATATTTTTTTTTTGCATTTATACCATATCAAAAACGGATTTAATTTTAAGAGTTTTTGGGTTTTTTTCAAAGTTTTTTGTACCTTTTTTAAAAAACCCGGGTATAATTTTAAATAAAATTTTCTTTATTAAAAATAAACAAGTGTGACTATTTTAAACCACTGTTTCTGCTTTCGTGCTTCAAATAAAGTGAATTGCTTTTCTTATTTTATTAGTGAATCATTTTTCTCCAATACAGTACGAGAGCTTATAACAATCGATCTCGAATTGTTTTGATTCGGGTTCAAGTGATGAAGACTAGATATTTTAAAATGGTTGTGTGCTCAAACTTTTACCCCACTCCAGAGTGAGAATTTTGAGACTCAAAGGTTAATTTTCCCTACTACACGATGAACTTAAATGTAGGATTTTATAAAAACAAGAACAAATATGAAATATTTACTTTATTTGAGCGATCAATAGCATGACTACGGTTTTGTATTATTCACTTTTATTCAGTTATTCTTCATCAGAGAAAGATATCACTATGATCAGAATTTCTTAATTTCTTTTTAATAACAGACATGTTTTTAAATGTAATATTTTGTAAACACAAAAAATAAAATTTTCAATAAATGTTTTTACTAACGTTATAGCCGATACTAATTTACCCAAACTGTTTCAACTGAATATTTGAATGCAAGAAATAAAATTATTACCTCAACCGGGAAATAGCAGCCTTGTTAATTTCAAAACCAAGTAACTTTTAGCGAGTATAATGTGGTATCAATAATTTTGATTAAGTTTTTTCAATTTCCCTTAGATAGAGATATATTTTGTTGGATTTTTCCTTTATTACGGAAAAAAGAAAATATGTTCCCATTTCTCAGATTTTTTTTTATTTATTTAGTAGATTTTTTTTTTTTAGAAAACTAATTTGTAATTACATTTCCTTAATCAGTCTTTAGTTTTGAGCTTTTTAGTCTGAAACTTTTTATTACCTTACTAACTTAAAACGTTTATATTATTATTACCTTAGAAAAGAACATGTGACTTTAATACAAATCTTTTTGTAATATGTAAGTTTTATTTCAATTTATACTTGCTATTCATTAAAAGGTGAAAAATTCTACCCGAAGTATTTCTTTTTGCTGCGATATTTTATTCGACTTATTTCTCTTATTTCAACGAATGGGATGCGTTTGTATGGTGGTTATGTAGTTTGAAACACATGCTTTTAAAATTGGGAGTCGAGTTTGAATCAAGTCGATCTAATGGTATATTCTTTCTATACAGATCGAATAGTCTAAGTTTGTTTGCAAACTGTTGTATCAAAAGTAATTAACGAAAAGTTTCTTGGGTCTGTCTACCATATCTTTCTAATTTGTACAGAGATTACAAGAAGATATGAGCAAATTTCTTAATCATAAAAGAAAATTATTTCATAATCATAAAGAAATTTCGATAAATTTCTCTTAGCACAACCTCGATTTGTTAGCCGCCGAGGACTACCCCACAAATTCTACACAGACAGCGCTACCACCTTTCATGCAGAAAAAAAGGAACTGATACTGTTATGGCAAACTCTATCATCAGCTGAAACTCATCAATATGATGCAAAAATGACATAACTTGGCGTTTCATCACCTCACAATCGGCTTGGTGTGAAGGCTGGTAGGAGCACCTAATATGTAATGTCAAACAATATATGTGAAAAGTACTCGGGTGAGCACTTCTAGACGAGGAAAGTGTGTGCACTATCTTCATTGGAATACAGCCACTCTGAATAGTCGATCATTAGTCTACGAAAAGGAAACAGATGACAACTCTGCAGCTTTAACACCAGCACATTTCTTGAAGGGACAAAACTAACAACCATTCCATCCAGGCCAGAAAACACAAGATTTAATAAAATCTACAAGCAGCAGCAGGACTTACTCGACTGTTTTTGGAAAAATGGTCGAAAAAATATCTTCAACTACGATTCCTTCCATAAATTTTTAAAAAACAAGGCATGGACAAGAGGATTAACATTCGAGTTGGAGTATTGTGCTCCTGCAAGATTCCGACCACAGCAAATGTGAAGAAAACTAAATTGATGAACCTCACCGGGAACGGGACGGGAACATAAGATCCTGCTAATAAGGGAAGAAATGTAACCTACCCTGTCCAGCGGGTCATACCTTTCGAGGTTAACCAGGGTGGGGAGGATGTTGCAAACGAGATTAATTCCAAATTTTAGTTTCCCTTTTCGCAAATGTAGTTACAAAACCTTTGTCAAAAAAGGATGATGTAGAATTCAGTCGAATTCAATGCTTAGAAACTACAATAGACTTTTCCAAAATTGCATGTTTAAGAGTAGTTTTTACGCTTAAAGATTATGCTTGATTTAAATAATCTTCGAAGGGAAAAAGAGCATCTTTTTGGTTAATAAAAATATCGATAAGTTGAAATTTTTTGGAGTTAATATCTGTTTTTGCCTCTCGTTGAAACAAGTAAATAATATGACCTGTCATCCAAAAATTGTCAAAATAAACAGTAAATCCTTGATGATATAGAGTGATTTATCTCGTGTCATGAAAAGAAAAAGTCATCAAACTGCTTCCTTTTTCAGGAAAATACGTTTTAATACTGAGTAAATTTCAGTCCGAAAACAGTTTCCATTTTTCACATTTACTATCCTATTGATTCATAAACATAAAGAACGCCATGGCTTAGTTGACTAAAGCTCCTGATTGTGAATTTGAGATCACGAGTTCAAATCCCGTCGGTGCTTCTTTGAATAGGTCTTGGTATTTTTACGTGTCATAACTGATAAAACAATCACCTACAAATTGAGTTTAAATATATGTTCGGTCAAATCATTCCGGATTGCACTAGCATAAATGTGAAATTGTATTATAAAAATTCATCTTGAAGAGGATTCATTGTAATAAATAAAACCTTTAAACCACACGGCTTAGACACAAGATTGTTGATTGTCACGTAAAAAATACAGTGCTATTTAGTATTCGATTTATAATCTGATATTTTTCAAAAGATACTTATATTTGTGAAAATATTACATTAAAACCCTGTGTTGATGTGCTAATGCCTGCTCATTGATGGCAAAAGGTTAGATGTACGCCTGCCATTATCTGTATCCTTGAGCACCATATATGTGACAGCGATTTGGCTCGGTTCCACCCCAATTTTGAAGGAAAACACCCTTAAAGTGTTCAAGCGCCTCCTTCCTCTCCGCCATTCCACCAACATCACAATAGCACTTGCGGCTCGACGGCTATTTAGAGAACATCCTACCGATTACCCGGGCGCTCCGAACCCTGCCGATCTTCGAGTTCAAACCCCGCCTGGGTTTGGAAGTCTTCATCGTCACTATACTGGATGGGCGGCAGATTAAAGATCTAAGGACACGAAAGGAAGTGATCCAACCATATACGAGTGATTCAGTGAGTGCACATTATCGTCACACTGTTCAGCTGCACGAGCTTCAGCTTTTTTGCAACGGACCTCGTAATTTTGAACCATGGTCAAGTGACGAGGATGACACCTAAGCTGGCGACCCCTCTGCTAACTACCACACCACACCACGGGAAGACGTTTGAACTCTCGAGAGATTTAACATGCATCGCTCTCCTACGCAGCGGGTCTTTAGTGGTACTAAGTTCGAACTCGTGACAAGCTAGCCACGATCCGATACCTTGACCACAAAGTTACCGTGGCCCCCAAACCAAATAAGAAATTTTCAAATATTGTTTTAAAGCACAATGATTCCAATCTCAAAAATTAGCAAGTAAACCCTACCCAAGACCCAAAACAGTTTTAGCCTCAAATGCTAAGCGTCACCGCCCATCCGGTATAGTGGTCAGTGAAGCTGACTGCGGTGCTGTAAGAACTGGATTCAATTCCCGGGGGAAGGACAGAATGTTTGTTTGGTAATCTTTTTCCTTTGTGATGGTGCTTCAGCTTACTTTTATTTAAGCCCCGTGGATACATTGTGGGGTAAGGAGTTATAAATGTTCTCACAAAAACACGCTAGGTATTTTTGGTTCTCGTTATATGTCGAACATGATATTCAAGTATACAAAAACAATAACTGATACAAATATAAATAAAAAAAATAATCGCCGGTTAACAAACTTATTTCTTACTTCTAACGTGTCCTGGAAATCAGACTGTAAGTTTTATCGTTTCATTTGGATAGAATAATAACTATACAAAACCCAAAAGAAACTTTTCCCCAAAAATTTCGAGGGGCTGCAGCCCAGTGGTTAGGTTTCGGGCCATGGGATCCATGTTTGAGTTCGAGCCCGCACCACTAAAGACCCCCGTGTAGGGCAGCGATGCACTTAAATCTGTCGAGAGCTGAAACGTCGTCCCGTTGGTGTGGTGTGGAGTTAGAGAGGGTGCCAGCTAGTTGTCAGCCACTCGGGCCATGGTTCAAATTTCGTGGTCCTCGCCAAAAGCCCCCGTGTGGTTTAAAAAGTGCGACGTTATCACTCACCAAAACATTTCGAAATTCTTTTGGGGCTGCGTTAGCCCAGTGGTCAAGGTATCGAATCCTGGCAGGCATGTGACGACTTCGAGCCTAGTACCACTAAAGACCCTCCGTGTACGGCAGCGATGCACATTAAATCTGTCGGGAGCTGAAACGTCCTCCCGTAAGTATGGTGGGGCAGTTAGGAGAGGGGTGTCAGTTCAGAAGTCGTCCACGTCACTTGACCATGGTTCAAAATTTCGTGTTCCGTCGCCCAAATCCCTCGTGTAGCTGAACAGTACGACGTTAATATTCACTCAATCACTCAAAATTCTATTCATCAACATGATATAGCGTAATCCTTATAATTTTCTCCGTGAACAACACGAATAAATCAAGTAATAAACAATACCCGAAATCATTCAATTTTAATTTCAAAAACAAATGCAAAATCAAAATTTTGAAAGAGTGATACCGAATGCAGTAGTCGTAAGCAACACAACTCAATAAGCCACGAAATGAACTTCTCTTCGCTTACAAGGAAGGTATTCAGTATAAATGCTAGACTTTAGAAATATTCAAGTTGCAACTCAAGAGAGTCTGTACTTAACTATTTTAATGCTTACCAGAAGATCATTTTATAGGTATAGTAATGTAATAATAAAATATATTGTGTGTGTGGGAAGAATAAATTAATATTACATGTTCAGCTTTCGAAACAAGTTCTTAAGAAGTTTTTTTGAAAAATTTGTAAAATTCTAAAATTTGACCGTACATCTAAAAAACCAATTGAATGATAAAAGTTTGATTTTTGCATCTTTTCCATTAAATTGCATTTGAAAAGGATGGAATCGTATCTATCAAATGACCGAAACGTAGTCTTTCAGAATGATTTTGTGCAAAATATCGAGAATGAAGACCTATTTTCTTTTTTTCCAACAAATGCTTTTGAAAATTTTCAAACTGAATTCCAACCAACAGAAAATGTTGCATTGTTTGGACCTTCCTTAGCATTACAATATAAACCGCAAATAGAAGGAAATGTTATGGAATCACAAATGTACAAAGTAAGTGGACATGAAACTTCTTCACAGTGGCAGAATCATATCCAGGCAGATCAACCTAATTCCTTTTTTGAATGTAATTACTCAAATGGAGTTAACTCGGAACTGCGACAAGAGAGAACAGGAAATCCCATTTGATATTTCGTTTGACAGTCGACGAATAGCAACAGCAAGTGAAACTATTCTCGGACAGGATTCTCTAAATAACGATTTTCTTTCACAAATCATAGATACACTTCTTCTGAAGATACCTCCATCAGATTTTAATTTCCTCGACTCCCAAGAAGAAATGTGTGTTTTAAATGACGAACTACTGGCTACAAATTTCGGCAGCACAATTGAAAGTAATAGTGAATACGTTGACTTAAGCAATAATGTATTCAAAAATGACTTGAGCGTCGAAAGTTTGAAATCTTCCCACAGTTCCAAAAATTCTAACACATTCATAGAAGATCATAATTTTCAAACTCAAGCAAAACCGGATATTGAAACAGCTTACCATTGCTACACTTGTTTAAATAAATGTCATACTAATGACACGATTTTCAAGCACAAATGTGTATATTCTAGTGAGAAGCCTTTCCAGCATGAAATATATGAAAGGAATTTTTCTCAAGTGGAACATCTCTCGAAGTACAGGAATGCACATTCAATGGAGAAGTTTTTCCAGTGTATTGTATGTAATCAAAAGTTTTTAACAACAGATTTCGAACGGCATATGTTTGAACATTCTACATCAACAATCCAGAGGGCTACATCTAAGCATACAATTTCAGCAAAAGAACATCTTACTCCACAGATGTGCACACATACTGAAGAGAAAACTTTCCAATGTGATGTATGTAAACAAGAATTTTTACAAAAATTTTCTCTTATTCAGCATATGCGTATGCATACCGGAGAGAGCTTTACCAGTGTGATGTTTGTAAACAAAATTTTCGCGAAAAATTCTTACACGACATATGCGTACGCATACCGGAGATAAACCTTACCAGTGTGATGTTTGTAACACAAAATTTTCACAAAAATTCATTCTTACACAACATATACGTACGCATACCGGAGAGAAGCCTTACCAGTGTGATGTTTGTAAACAAAATTTTCACGAAAACATTTCTTATACGCATATGCGTACGCATACCGGAGAAAAACCTTATCAGTGTGATGTTTGTAGCAAAAAATTTTCACAAAAAGTACATCTTACGCAACATATGCGTACGCATACCGGAGAGAAGCCTTACCAATGTGATATTTGTAAATCAAAATTTTTACGAAAAGAAAATCTTATACAGCATATGCGTACGCATACCGGCGAAAACCGTACGAATGTTATTTATATAAGCGATCATTTTCACATTTAGCAAGTCTTAAAAGGCATATGCACGCATACTGCATAGAAACGTTTCTAGTATGATGTATGTAAGAAAAAAATGTCCACTAGTGCTTACTAGGAGCATTTATTGTGGTGCCTATGTGAAAGGAATTTATTTTCTTTTGCTTTTGTAAACGTTTTTTGATGAATTTGATACTTTTCCGAATCTATTTATGTTATAAGACTATTCACTATAATCAAGAAACTGTATTTCTATTCTGAACTGTTGTTTTCTAAGACGAACAATGGACATATTGCATAACTAAAACCTCTATTTGATATCTCACAAAATACTGTTTCTTCTTTATATACATATATCTTTTAAAATATTGGACGCTATATTTGATCAGTTTTATAATATATTTTTTACGGCACAATACAAATTTTAAAATTTTAGAAATCATTTATTTCATACACTGAGAAATATATTTATGTGACGTAAATTTCGTTCCAATTTAAACTTTGATTTTTTTTTTGCAATATTTTTCTTTTGCATAATTAAGTTCTAATTTTGAATTTTGGGAAAAAGTTTTAGAAATTATTGTTTTTGCATTTTATGTAATATTCGTATTTTTGCTCTTAAATTGTGCTCTTTTTGTTGTATGTAACTCTTTATTCATGTGTTCTATACATCAGACATCCATTATATTTAAATATAAAATTCATATTTCCTACGCATTGATAATTTTAATAAATTTGTTAGTTTCGCTTTACGTAAGACTTTTTTTCTTGTTTTCCGAAGTTTTTGAATATGTCTTAAGTATTGAGGAAATTTAGAGAATAATTATACCTTTTACTTTCATTACATAGTATTAAAATATTTCAATTAAACGAATTAGATTTGAAATTATATTGTATTAATACGTTTCACTAAGTTTTTTAAGAGACGGAGATAGTGCATTGTAAAAAGTAATACAAAAATTAAGTACATTTTAAAGAAACCCGCGATGAAATGTAAGAGTAATAACGTTCTAAGCAATAAAAAATGTAAATGCTATCAAAGATTTGCCCTTTAAAACATGTAAACAAACCAATTTTTCGCTATAATGTCGTTGGATTTCGTTGATTGGTTATATGCTTTATCAACATAGCAGCACTTCGTAGCAACATAAGATCCATTTGTAACGAGTCTCGTAATTTTAAATCATGGTCAAAACATGAAGACAGCATTTGATAATCGACATTTTAATCTCCAGATTCTTTGAATTTGGAATACGAGGTGTGAGACAAAAAAAACGAGACTGATCCGATAAATAATTGTACTAACAGAATCAGTTCTCCGTGACAATGTAACCTTCAAAATAGCGCCCTTCAGCATTCACACACTTCGGCATTTGGTGTTATCATTGCTGGCGACAATTCTCGAACGATATTTTAGGAAGACCCACTAGGATATTTTCCGTTTTTTCCTGAACCTCTTCAACTGAGATAAAATGGGTTCCCTTTAAGCAAGATTTAATTGTATTAAAAATAAAAAAAACTTCGCATGTAGCCAAAGTAGGAGAAAAAGCTAGATACTTCATCACAGTAATGTTTTTCCTTTTCAGAAGCTGCTTGACAGGGACATGTGAGGTAATGTTTTGTCTTAGTGCAACAGCCAGCAATCACTGCCCAATACAGGACTTTTTTTCCCTAATTTTTTCACTAAGTCTTTTTAGTACTAGTGTAGTAAAGTTCTTTAACACTTTGACCACCAATTTTAGTGGAAACTCACTCATATCACGAATTTTGACTGTAAATTTGGTCTGTAATAGCTGACGTTGGGCCCCCAGAAGGTTCATTATCTCTTCCACACTGACCTTCCCCCAAAAAACCTCTTATACCATTCAAACATATGTGGCTATTATTTCTCACCTTGTATGGTCATACTGTACATAGTATTAACTATTTACAGTATAAGAATTGATCCTTTATACAAAGTTAGAGCGGTAAATGAATAGTGGTTCCACATACTTTTATGTTATATTTCTGAAAATAAAAATTATAATTTAATTTGTTTTTACTGTATAAACGGAATTTTTTTCTACTACACATTACTACTACTAATTTTTCAACTCGGCATTTAGCAAAAATGCGGAGTAGAAAATTTTTATCCTTAACAATTTTAGATATACCATTATTATTAGGAAAACTAATTTTTGAGTCTTCTTTAGTCGAAAACTTTTATGTAGAATTATAGTTTTTTTTTTTAATTTTTAGTTATATTGATGCAATTATTACAGCGCTCCTCAAGCGTTGGAGCGCGCGCCTCCCCTTTTGGGGGCGAGCGTATCAGTGAAAACAAAAAGATTATTTAAAAATATTATTAATTTATCGAAAGTGAACAAACAAAATCATTCTGACATAATAAAAAGTGATTAAAATCGTTTACATTGATATAATACACTTATAAATGTATCACTACTGCGCACAATGTATTTTATAATAAATTTCATAATACTAAGTTAAAGAAAAGTTTAATAATTACCAATGTGACCCCCCATCTCTCAAGTGCTTAACAAAGTCAACATTTATCTTGATAATTTGTGTACGGTTTATAATTAATCCCTTAAGTGCTGATTAAAAGTTACGGGTTCCGCTCCCCAATGCCAGCGTTTTCTATATATGCAAGCGTACGTTATGTATTGGGAGGGGGAGTGAGTGAGTGTTAAAGTCACACTGTTCAGCTTCACGAGGGCTTTGGGCGACGAACCACATACTTTTGAACCACGGTCAAGTGACGTGGACGACACCCCCTCTACTCATTACCACACCACACCAACGGGAGGACGTTTCAGCTCTCGACAGATTTAAAGTGTTTCCTTTGCCTACACAGCGGGTCTTCAGTATTCGGCGGAAACCGAACTCGCGACATACCTGCCGCCGGTCCGATACCTTGACCACTGGGCTACCGCAGCCCTTATTGGGAGGGGAAGTAAGGGAATAAATAAACAAATCCTCTGAAACAATTAAATGCTTTGAAATACTGTCAAGGTAATTTTTTTGCATTCCTAAGGCCTTTGGAATTATTTTATGGATTGTAGTAAACAGAAAACATCGTTTTTCGGAAATACGATTCGGGCAATTTACGTACTGGCTGAGCGAAACGTTTATATACGCCGGCGGTACTTAAAAAGGTCAAGTCGCATATTAGTTTTAGCGTCAAAGTATCGCATTATCGAATTCAATACATTGTTATTGTGTAGAGGAGGCGCTATGAAAATTATGATTGAATGTTGGGTCGCAAGTGTTGAAAGTTTTAGAAGCACTGAATTAATAACAATGCTAAAGCACTATATTATAAGAATTCTAAAGATATTTAAAATCACGAGTAAGATAAAAGTTCTGTAGGAATTCAGACTTGAAAATTTTATGTAACAAGTCGCAGCAGAATGTGATGGAAATTTACGACAAATAAAAATGAAAATCTAAAAATATTTCCTGGAATCTGAATGTGAAGGATTCCAAATGCATCAGCCTCAAGCTGTTCTACGAAATAGGAACGAGCAAAAGTATGAGAAGAATGTTTCTGGGAGGGTAAAAAGTCGGGGAATAAGCAACATCAAATTGTGTGTTTTGATTTTAAAAAATGGCAAAAAATATTAGAAGTGAATTATTCTTTCGAAAAAGAATAGTATTTTATTCATTGTAAGGACATAAGGAAAAATAATATTTTACTATAAAAAATAATACATAGTGATTGTCTAATTCTCCAGTACGATAATGGTGAATTTAATATTTTAAGCAAATTACATAAATAGCAATTATTTTTGTAGATAATTTTTACTAATGGATCCAAATTTTATTTTTCAAACAGTTTGGGTCATTCACTTTAGCTCCTTATAATACATTGAAATAATTTAAAAAAAGTAAAAAAGTAATTTTTCTTTTCTTATAAAGAATTACGCACTTACGAAAATTTCAAGGAAAGTTATAAGAAAAAATAAAAAAAGAAAAACAAAACGAGTGAAATTTTATTACAATGTGAATTACTATAAGCCAACGTTTCTCATTCTGTGGGGCGCAACCCCCTATGAAGGCATGATAACTCTACGAGGGGGGCACGAGCATATTGAAAAGTCCAAAACAAAAATTATTTAAAAAAATTAATTAATTTACTGAAAGTAAACAAACAAAAGAAATATTTAAATAATAAAAAATATACTACATATTTACACAAGATATAATACACTTATAAGCAATATAATACTATTACCAAATATATTTAATAATTATTCAAGACATATTAAGTTAAGAACAAGTGAAATAATTACAAAGTGATGGGCTATTCATATATAAAATTATATACAAAAATTAACACTTATCTTGATGATTTTTTTGTACGGTTTATAATTAATCTCTTAACTGCGGATTAAAAGTTACGCGATTCGCTCCCTAATGCCTCCGTTTTGCACGTAGATGCGTGTATGTGATGTTTTGAGGAGGTGGGTGGGGAGTAAAGGAATAAATAAACAAATCCTCTAAAATTTGTAAATACTTCGCAAACGCATTTCAAAAGGTGCTTTTAACATGTAATTCCTGAAAGCCTTGGAAATAGTTTTATGGATAGCAGTGCACAGAAAAGATCGTACTTCAGAATTACGTATATATACGCCCGGCGCATTTAACACTTTGGTTGAGCGAAACGTTTATATACACTGGTGGCACTTAAGGGGTTAAAGCCGTATTATAGTGTTAGCATTAAAGTATAGTATTATAGAATTCATTATATTGTTACAGTGGGGGAGGTGGCGCAATGAAAATTATGATTAAATATTGGATATCAAATATTGAAAGTTTGAGAAACATTGACTTAAGCATCCCAGAATTGAATTATTTGAAAATATTTTCAAATGTTGCTTGTTCACACACTATGACATACTTTTGTTTAGAAGTGCTTCTTTTGTGGCGAAAAGTAAATCAAGATATAAGTAATATTCCGATTTTCTTCCGATTATGGTCCGAAAATATTCTTAAAGATAAATGTGATAATTAATTTATAAAATATATCGAGTATGTATTTATTTAACTTCTTTTAATAACATAAAAAAGGGTTTTAAAAAATGTATACTTTTTTGTATTAAATTTTAATAAACAATAAAATTATTTTTCAATATTAAAAAATACTTGCTTACAGGTAACATAGAAGTAAAACGATGCATTTTTAAATTTTACATTAGGCTATATATTAATAAGAACTTAATACTTGCTTACACAACTCCAAGATTATTCATGTATTTTAAATATACATGTCCATGAATCTGTATTATTTATAACCAATATATAGAAAACGATATAACTAACTTAAAGTTTCCTAAATATTTTCGGAATAAAAAATAAATTGTTTTGTTATCGCAGTTACTAAAACCTTTCATAAGGAAACACTATACCTAGAACTACCTCCTTAAATGCAGCAATATATATAATTCCTTATAGAATTTACAAGATAAATATATTTAAGTATGGCATACACTCACATCCTACACGTACTATTTCAAAAAGTAATCCGAAAACAACAGTTTAAAGTAAAAGTATTTTGGAATATAAGTTTAAACAACTTTGTATGTATTTTGTTGCTTTTTTAACGCTTTTATAAGTTTCACTTGTATGCAATGGAATCTTTAAACTCGATTTTTACCCACTTAAAAAGATCAGATTAATTCGAAATTTAACACACTTATCAAGGACCGATGACAATATAATAATTTCATTATTTTGTTCCATTTTCCTGATCAGGATCATCAGGAATAACGATTTTCCGATTTGGTGATTAATTCCATATACCATTTGCAGATTTCGGAAACTTATTGTATATACCAGTTTTAGATTTGGCAACTAACTCCATACACTATTTCTTGATTTGTCGACTATTTCCAAATTAAGTGACTAAAAGATTAATGTACAACCCTAAATGCGAATAGGCTTGTGGTTAATTCAAATAAAACAAACAAAAAGTGTTCTTTATGTGAGGAAGGGGAGATTGGGCGAGTCAGCAATTTCTTATCATAATCTAAACATTTATCTAATTTTTCTGAAAATAGAAATAAAAAAATTACTCGCGCATATGAAAAAAAAATATTTATTTTCTAACTGCTACATTTTTTTATATATATATAAAGCAATACGTTTAGAAGTAATGTTACGAGTTAACATTATAGCAATAGTACAAAAGCTCAGGATAAATTCAACAATGAATAAATGATTGTTGAAAAAACAACTAAAACACGCTTTTAGATTAGATCAACATGATATATTACATTTATAAATATATCAGTGCTACACAATGTGTTTTATAATTAAACTTATTTTTAACCTAGTATTGTTAAATTATTAACTATCTGTGATTCCGTGGACTTGTCATATATATATAATTTAAAAAAATTAACACTTTTTAACTTTTGTAAGGTTTATAATTAAACCTTGACTGCTGATCAAAAGTTTCGCGATTCGCTTTCAAATACCAACCGTTTTCCAGGTAGGCACACGTATGGTATGTATTGGGGAAGGAGGAGGAATAAAGAAGCAAAAATAATCTGGAATAATTAAATCCTTCACCAAAACATTAAAGGGTCTTTTTAGTGAATTCAAAGTCTTCGGAATAAATTTATGGATAGCAGTGCACAGAAGAGATCGTACTTCGGAAAGACGGTATATATACGTCTGGAGAAATAAACGCTGACGAGACGTTTATATACACGAGAGGGAGGGAGTTGCTTAAGAGTTAAGAGAATATTATCGTAATTTTACCCAGCGTCAAAGTTTGAGTACCACAATGAGATTTAGTACATTGTTATTATTGTATGGGGGCGATGAAAGGTATGATTGGATATTGGGTCACGGATACAGCAACTTTGAGAAGCACTGATCTAGAAGAAAAACACAAAATCGAAATTCCAGTTTTCATTCCGAGCTTGCAATCCGAATCGATTTTTTCTTTTACTGGTAGAAGAAAAAAAAAAATATTAGGCTGCGGGCGGGTACTATTCAAACCTCATAACTAATAATCCTATAAATAAATAATCTGATCTATATATATACAAGCTAAACTTTATATAGTTACGTACTAGACATAATTAGATTCTTATAAAACAGATCTTTTTTTCAAAATATCTCAAATCAAAACATTGGAGAAAAATAGTGATAGATAATGCAAAATTCTTTTATAAAAATATAAATAAAATGTTGAAAAATG
>BMAV01010304.1:0-88242 GCA_019973955.1 Trichonephila inaurata madagascariensis
TTTTTTATATATAATTTTACTATGATTTTATTAAGAATGAAACTTAAATGTCTAACAATTTAGATTTATTTAAGGAGAATCTATGAACAAACACACAGTAATAGTTAAACGAACCCGGTAACAGACCACTATAATTATTTAATCCGCCTACTCTCACTTCTAATAAATTAAAGTCTTAATATCAAATCATCAAACCCTACTTTTTCCCAAATTTAGATTCAATCTTATGAAAAAACGTCTGGGCCTCGTGCAATGGTATACCATGACTTAATGGATTATCTTCAGGTAACTTACAAATGGTTTAATTCCCTTGTATCTCTTTCACCATAAATTCCCCAAATTGTCATTCACTTACTGAAATTTTGTTTTTTAAAAAGTATCTTATTTGCATTTCTTTATCACATTTCGCTTTTTGGGGTTTTGTTTGGAAAAGAGTTGCCATTAATTTTGGCCCCAAAAAAACCCCAGAGGTTTTGTTAAAGAAAAAGAGCGGACCCCTCAAAAAGTTTACCTTCATATTGATGCCAGTTGCCATCGTCTAACGAAAAGTTAACACAGATTTCATACCTGCATACTACATGTAGTTATTCTCGGGCATGTGTAGTTTATTTCATAAATTTTGTTGTAGTATGTAAAAATGAATGCTTATATATTTGTTTGGGACTCATGCGAATCCACTCCATTAACCGTGTCGTGACCCTGCGGACGTTGGTGAATTTGGATACACAGAATCAAAAGACATTTTAATAAAATCACAATACCTTTATTTGACTATCAAATTATTATCTAACTTTGATTTGAGCGAAGGGAGTGTTCAGTTTAATCACTAATCTAAATATAGATAACGGTTAATTTAAAAGCTTATCTGCAACGATTAATTCCGAAGCACTAAAGAACTCAATTCACATTAGCATAAATCACGGATCCTCTACAGAAAGCAGTTTTATAATCATGCCTGTCAGTCAAAAGAATTTTCCCTAGAGCTGGGGTATCCAACACGCGGCCCGTGGCCCCTTTGGGCCCCCAGTAAGTAAGTTGCGCCCACCGAATCTTTTTAAAAAAATTTTTAAAAATCAGATTCTTAAAATTTTTTATTTTGTTTTTTTGGGGTTTTTATACATATTTAAATCTACAATGTATTCCCTTTTTCTGTTCTTGTTTCCCAAAAACAATGCTTTTTTATATGAAACGTCCTTTAGATTAAAACAGTTTTTAATCAAACAGTTACGTTTGATTTTACTGTAATAAATTATTTTTAATAAATTGAATTGCATCATGCATATCCTTTCATGGATGGTACATGAATCTCTGTGTGTGGTTTTCGTTTTTCCTCCTCCTTTTTTTTTTTGGGCCCAAAAACAAAAAGGCAGTCAGAGATGTTTTTAAAGTTTAAAAATTATTCAGGAGGTTGGGGAAAGGGAACGTATACTTAATCGTTTGAGAATGAAAAACAATCAAATTTCAACAATGGTAAGAAAAATAATTTCAAAATTAGCTCCGTAAAATTTCAAAAAAAAGGCAACTGTACTATTTCAAACATTATTTGATCATTGCATAATTATGTTACATAAACATAAAAAAAATCTATGTCTCTATACATGAAAAATAATGAAAACAGTAATAATAATTCATTATGTTTTAAATTTTAACTCCAATATAAATGTTTTTTGTTTCCAAATCTGATATTAATGTACATATTTTTATGTGCGGCCCGCGAGATTATAATGTTTTTCCGAAGTGACCCGGAGGTCATTTGGGTTGGACACCCCTGCCCTAGAGGATCAGTAACAAAAGGAGAACAGAACTAGTTACTACCGTGTCGTTTCAAATTTTGCAGGCAGCTTCGCTGATGTTCAAAGAAATAGTAAAAATATTTCCACCAAAAAATTTTTCGACATTATTTGTTTGGGAATTTTTTCCAAGACTTCCTTTCCTATAGATTTGGCAAGCATGTTCATTTTTAATAGATATGTTATGAGCGAGTTTTGTGGAGATCGACACTCAAAGGTTGGGATTACGGGGCGTAAAAGATATATGCATTCAGTTTTCGAGATTCTTGTTTTTTTTAAACCAAGTGGTGAGGGATATAAAAATGTTTCTGGATACGATCGAATGTTTAATGCTAAGATTTATATCTTTTTACATATAAAAAGGATTGTCGTGATGCTGTAATAAATTTATCTATTCATCAAGTATGTTACGGGCTCACGCGTCTTTTCTTTAACATGACCTCTGGGTTCTTTGGGGGCCAAGATTAATGGCAACTCTTTTCCAACCAAAACCCAAGAAGCGAAATGTGAACAAGAAATGCAAATAAGATAGCTTTTAAATAGCAGAAGTTTCAGTAAGTCGTACGGCAATTTGGGAAATGTTATGTGTGAAAGAGATACAAGCGTGAATTGACAGCCAATTGTGAAGTTACCTTGAAGATAAACCATTAGGTCAAGGTGTATACCATTGCACGCGCGCCCAGACACCTCTTCATAAGATTGAAACTAAATTTAGATTAAGGTAGGATTGATTATTATATATTAGGACTTGTAATATTATTAGAAGTGAGAGTAGGCGGATTAAATATTTATAGTGATTTAAGTTACGCTATTCGGTTTAACTATTACTGTGTGTTTGTTCATTGTAGATTCTCGCCTAAATAATATTATCTAAATTGTTAAACACTTAAGTTCTATTCTTAATAAAGTCATATTAAGAATAAAAAATGTCTATTCAGCATACGCAAACCCCTACACCTCTAGCTCACGCGAACAATCAAAGAAACGATCACCTAAGGGGGGTGGTATCAAGTATATTTAGGAAAAATAGTTCGTAAAAAGTTGAATATAACTTAATAGGAGCGCGAAGAAAGCGAATTCTGCGAAAAATAGAACGAATGAAGAAAGTAGACGAAAGATAGAAATTTTAAGAAAAAAAGAGATTAGTTGAAAATTTGCACCCTGAACAGTTATAAAAACCATCGAACCAGCCGGATAATTGAAAACTTAAAGCCTGAACAGTTAAAAAGGAAAAGGAAGCACGATAGAGTGTAACATAAAAGTATTAGAACTGAAAGACGCAAATTAATGTTAGATTTATATGAAGACGGACAACAAGTTGAATAATTGGACAACGGTGATTTAAATAAAGAACGTACTGTTGCAGTACTTGCTCACAATATTATGAAAAAAATAGAATTACATAATACACGTAAATTACAGTTTCAGAATATCAGCACTGAGTATGACCAGTTATATATGTTGTACAATGGTGGGTTGGTCCGCCGTTAGGAGGACAGGGTGTAACCCCCTCCCCCCTCGTACTAGTAACTTAAATCATGTATATAGTCATACATTATAATGAAGTATACAACGAAACGGGTGAGTAAACGTATTAGATACACCAAAAAAGATTTTGTTGAATGCATTTCGGATCTTTAAGACATCATTTTTGTTAAACAATGTAAAAAATTTTATTGCTTTATATGAGACTGCATTTATTAATTTTTGTGACTTACTTCAGCAATTACGTTATAATTGACTTAATTGTATTCACTACTTTATACGGCAAGATATTTAATTTTTTTTGAGTGAGTGAGTGAATATTAACGTCGCTCTATCCAACTACACGAGGGCTTTTGACGACGGACCACGTAATTTTGAACCATGATCAAGTGACGTGGACGACACCTGAGCTGGTACCACCTCTCCTAACTACCACACCACACCAACGGGAGGATGTTCGAGCTCTCCCCAGATTTAACGTGCATCGCTGCCCTACACGGCGGGTCTTTAGGGGTATTGGGCTCGAATTCGTGACAAGGACAGCCACGATCCGATACCTTTGCCACTCGGTTACCACAGCCTTTTAATTTTTTCGAAATAATATAAAATACAGGAGATTTTGGTTCCAGAATTTTCAATATAGATTATAAAGACATGCAAATCTTTAATTAAAACTTTGTTTTAATCATAAAACAAAATTTCAGGCAACATTTTTTGAAAGCTTTACTTTAATAATATATTTTAAAAGGATTTTGGAGTTATGTATTTTTTATTTTCTCGGGCTCAAATTGAAAAAGTAAGAACATTTTAAAAATTTTAATTCTATGGAACTTTTTTCTTCAAAAAAATAGTATCCATGGATTAAAAATGGTTTAAATTTTCCATTTGGAAACGAAGTTATTGTAATAAAAAGAAGAAAGATATCTCAGAAAGAAAACATTCGCGAAAGAAGAATTCCAAAAGAAAAATCGAAATACATGCCGCGAATGAAATCTCAACCGAGACGAATAATAAATCGTTTTAAAAAAAAAAGGAAACCAAAAAAAATTTTATTTAACTAGGGGCTATGACAACAGGGGAATTTTTTATTGTAAGCATTTTCCCCCTTTTGAGTAAATAGGAAACATTTCCGATTCCAATACTAAATATTATATCAAAATTAGACAATTTGTAACATTAAGAACGAGTTAAAATTTTTTTAGGACAATTATACAATCTCAATTATTTCATAAAGAACGTGCGCACACACACGCGTTTGTCACAGTTAATCTTAGTGAAAATTGCAACTACATACACTGACGGGGGAAAAAATTCATTGTAGAGAAATGAAATTTAAACAATGCAAATATCTAGTTAACATGCTTAAGTGATTGAATTTTCAAGCCTCAAGTTAATTTAAGATCTAGAAAATGAATTTCAAATGTGAAATATTGCTACATTAATAGCAGATGTAACCTCCAGAATCTTGAATGCAAGCGTGCATCCATTGTGTCATACAGATGCCGAATATCACTTTGTGGTATGAACTTGCATGCTTGTTGTACTTGTTTTAATACTAGAATGGTCATTGCTGGATTTGGATGATGCAGGAGATATCGTACAATGATATCCAATATGTGCTCAATTGAGACCTCGCAGGCCAAGGTAACATGTCAACACTCTGTAAAACACGTTGCGTTTGGGCAAGTGTTATCCTGTTGGGAAACTCGCCCTTAAATTTTGTTCCGGAATGGCAGTACTATAGGTTGAATCGTCAGACTGACGAACAAATTTGCCGCCAGTGTGTTTGGGGTAACCATGATAGGGCTCCTGCTGTCACAAAAAAATTGTTTCCCAAACCATGACTATAGGTGTAGATCCAGTATGTCTAGGTCACAGACAATTTGGTTGTAGGCGTTCCCCTGGCCTCTCTCTGACCAACACCAGGCCATCACTGTTCCCAATGCATAACCTATTTTCATTAGAAAATACAACAGACCTCCATTCCGTCCTCTAATAAGCTCTGGCCTGACACCACTGTCGTCGGAAATGACAATGACTTGGAGTCAGTGTAATACATGCTACAGGGTGCCCCTGGCTTGGAGCTGTCCTTGAAGTAACAGTTCGTTGTGTCACTGTGGTACCAAATACAGCTCGAATTTCTGCCGCAAACACAGTACGATGCGTCACAGCAGTACGCCAAATACGGTATTCTTGCCTGTCAATAGTGCCCCGTGGCCGTCCGGAGCTGTGTTTTTTAGGCCAGTACCATTCCCTGATCACAGCTCCCAACATTCATGCACAGTGGATACATTCTGGCCAAGTCTTTCTGCAATATCGCTTAAATGAAATCCACTTTCTCATAGCCCAATTACATGACCTCATTAAAGGACATTAGGACAAAAAGAATTATTTAAATACAATATTTTGGCCAAAAATTAACTTAGAATAATTTTTTTTCAAAACGTTCTTTTATAAAAAATGCTTCTATAATAATAATATTTTGTTTGTATAAAGTAAAGACTTCTCCAAAGAGTCAGAACTAGAAATTTTGAAAAATTCAGATTATTTTCAGAGTTACCACCCATTGAAATAATTATCGGCGTTTTTTTTTTTAAATAGCTCCCCGCTCCTTCTGTTGTAGTAAAAAACGGATAAATCCACTTCTAAGTTTTACATTTTCTGTACAGAGGTCTGAACTATATACAGGCAAAATATTTATTGTAATAAAACCCCTTTAAAAATATTTTATATACGTTTTCTAATCTAAGTGACACAAAACAAAATTATCCATTTATAAGCTTTTTAAAACCCCCGAACGTAGTCGGATACCCTTTAAGGGGGAAAAAACACTCATTAGACATGTTTTTTTTGTGATTGACAGAGTATCGGTGGGCTACTATGCTTGACAAGTGACCAGTTTCTTTATTTACTGTGCAAATTGTGCCCATTTTTGTTTTCCTATATGTTGTTTTTACATCGGTTGATATTTTGAAGGGTTTTTTTTATTTCTTTGTTGGTTTTTTAATTCCTACATTTGTTCACACACACACGTCTTTTATATATATATATTTGTATATTTATTTATTTATCTTGGTGGAATTTTCAATCTTAAAATACATTTTTAAAGCGTAAAGGGGTTTAATTTTTTTTAAAAAAAGGATCATTTTGGATGACAAAAAAAATAAAAATAATTAATAAAATTAATGGAAAAACTAATTATTTAAAAATTACAAATACAGCCACGTTGGCGACTTAGCGACCCTTTTGGACTTGTGTCAAAACTTGAAAAGTTTTTTTTTCATTTTTAAAAACATTCAGTTGGACTGAAATGAATAGGACAATACGATACTTTAAAGATAATTAAAAAAACCTAATTGCCACTTAATGTTGTGATTCTGTTCTATGTATGTACATATTTATATTAATTGTAACTATTTAATAAAAAGTAGCTAAAATAAAATTTTTCGTTGTTGATCTAAGTAGGAATTGACTTAAAAACTATTTTTTATATTACTTTTTTTATATAAAAAAATATTTGTTCCTTCAATTGTTTTTACTAGTGTAATTCAGCTGGCAATAAATATCAAAAATTATTCATTTATACACTTTTTCAAAATCATGGTTCCAAAATAGTCAGTCACCTTAAATGTAGGAGCAAAATTAATTTTTTTTCTTTATCTTTGTCAAAATAATTCGATGTGAATTTTCTTCCTTTTCTTACAATTATAAATCCTATCATTTATAAAATCGATAACGTATTAAGCTACAAAACGTCATTTTAAATAAACAATTTTGAATTATAAATGTCATAAGAAATTTATAAGATAACAAAATGCATAACATAAAACGGATAAAAAAATATGCTTTCTCGACTTGGCTATTGGTATTGAACAGCTATTAACACTTAAGCTTATAAAACAAGTGTAAGCGATTTGAACAGAATCAAATATAAGTAGTCAAAAAATATATCAATGAAGACGTGACAAAAATCTTCGAACTTCTCAGCAAGGAAATCGAAGACGGAGAACAATTTTAATCACGCAGCCATCACAAAGAAATTGAAAATCTATTCCCCAAAAGAACTTGAAAGTTAATGTTTTCTTCCCGCCGGGAATCGACTTTTATTCGGAAGGACAGACGATAATTTACCTGCAAGTTCGTTGCCATGACAACAACGAACATTTTCAGTCATCTAACACTCTTTCATTGCTAATCGCGATCGCTTGAAGAAGAGAACAAATAATAAACAAGGAATGTGGAACTTAAGTGAAATGAAGAAACGAATCATTTTGGAAAAAGGAAAAAGAATTGGAACTCGAATTACAGATGTTTTTTCAATCGATGATTTTAGATGCAGTGAAAAGAATAATAGGTTTCTATTTATTCCGTTTAAATAAAATATTCTGATTAAAAAAAAGCTTTCAAAAATCGATTTTATTTCATTTTGATTCTAAATTTTAAAGAGATACAAGTTACATCAAGTTTTACCAAATTTCGAAAAATGACAAATGTTCTTCAAGTACTAACCAGCTTTTAAAGAGAAAAAAAATAATATTCTAAGCAGGAAAATTGAAAATTAACTTCTCCATCCTACCCATAATGCAATATTGTGTACCTTATATAACAGGCAACAAACTGTTTTTGCACTAAAGTTTATAAATCGGTTTTAAAGTTATTCAAATGCTTTCAAGGTATTCGAGCACGTTGAGAATGACCAAATTTGGCCAAGACAGGTATTTTTTATTTTATTGAAAAAGTTTTTTTTAGAAACAGACTTTGTTTTTTTTTACGTTCCTGGTAAAATTACTATCAAATTTAAATTAAAAAAACCGAAGGGGGTTTTAAATTCTCGAAATCCATCATAGTGAGCTGATAATAAAAAAATATTACTAATGTATTTCTATAAAACTTTTGAATCTGATATTTATGTTATTTTCTAGAGAATGTACTAAAATAATTCTTTTTGTAAGAATGCCTTTTAAATCATGGCTTGTTATTTAAATAATGATCTCATAAAGAATGTAACATTTCTTATGTTTCACTCAATCAGCTCTAAGCTTTTCAAATTTTAACAAAACATTAAAATTTTAGTATATTTTCTAGATAAACGCATCTAATTTGTTTTAGTAGTACTTTTTCTAATATATGTGTTTATTACTTTTTTCTCTGACTGTTCCGAAGTTTTTCAAAAATATTACTAAAATTTCACTTATAATTTTGATTTTTGTATAATTCCAGTAATGTATTTTAAATATTGTTAGTTAAATTGTGGCATGGTCAATCTTCGTTGACCATATCATGGGGTTTCACCGTAAGTTAGAGGTGGGGGGTTTTTCGAAATGGAGAATTTAAGAATTCTTAATATGACTTTATTAAAAATTTTAAACTTAAATTACTTATTTATCGAATTTTTATATTAAGTGAGAAAAAACCAAAAACATAACGTAATTAAAACAGACGCACAATTAGATCACTTATCAATATAATTATACTATATTCGACTACCCCACACACACACAATCTTAAATATTTCGCATTCAGAATATAATCTTCCTACCTGGTTTCACGAAACCAACCCATTCAGATATTTCTCCAAGCGAGCGTACAATGTTATGTATTTGGATGAATGGCGAGATTTTCGTGATTTCTAGGTAACCCGTAAACAATTTTACATTTTATCTTCTGAACTGAATTTTTTAAAATTGCCATCCCGTTTACAAAAACCGCCCTTTTTTAAAGGTTATCTTATTTGCATCATCCCTTCGTTTTTTTTGGTTTTGGGGTTGAAAAGATTTGCCATTAATCGGGCCGCCAAAGAACACAGAGGTTTTGTTAGAGAAAGGACCCGGGGACGTCACAAAAAGGTAGTATTTATTGGTATATAATGAGTCCCAGAAACATCATTTGGTTTAAATTGTAATGTTTGTATTGCCATTCTGAGTGCCGGAAAAAGCACCCACGTATTTTTTTTCCGTTAGGTGGGGGTTTTCAAAAAGCGTTTTTTTAAGAATGCGGCTCGGCCGCTTTAAAACTGAAAAAGGGAGAAAAAACACTTGGAATGACGGTTTTACGGGAGACCCTTTGAGGGGTTTAAAGAGTATGTTATTGACTTTTCTATGGGGTAAATTTTTTAACTTCACTTTTAGATGCACCCCATGTTCTCCATTTATTAAAACTTTTTCATTTATTTGATGTTCTACTTGTAAAATCTCTACTTTCAAAATTTTATACTTTAAAATTTCAAGTATTTAGATTCTTCAAAAAGTTTTTTTTTCCAAAATAAAAAAAAAGTATATTTAGATATATATATATATATATATCGTATTTACTCGAATCTAAGCCACACTATTTTTCCAGTATTAATGCTAGTGAAAATCTGCTGCGGCTTAGAATCGAAGCAAAACATTTGTTGGATGGGAAAGATTGACTTTTCACCCCTTTCAAAAGGAAAAATGCCACTTGCATTGATGACTTATCCCAATACGCAGTTTACCTTCAATATTCACTCTATTCTGAACATTGCGGTCTGCTCGTATTTAAGAAACTTTTTTGTGTATACGCTTTATTTAGGTATCCGAACACGTTCGGAGTACTTTTTACCAAAATAAATTAAATCAAATATTTATGTTATTGCAAGATACACAGATACAAAGCTAAAAATAATAATAATAAACATAAAGGGTAAGAGAGGAAAAATAATGTACATTATTCCAGCATTCTTGCAAGAACATCAAAAGTAATATAAGTATAAAATATAAATGCACTGTGTATAAAATAGGAAAAAAGGCAGGAAACATTTGGGAAGAGAGGGAAAAGAAAAGGAGAGGGGGAAAAACGACTGTGACCACATAAGAGTACTGATCCAATCCCAACTAAGGAATTTGATCCCGAATTGTAGAGACCATTTCAACACAATTTTAGTTTAGATTGAATGGGAGGATTTCTAACGATTGATTGGCCCCAGGCTTTTTAGCATTTTGAGATGGAGAGACCAAATGGAAATCCTTAGTCCGGGGACATGTAAATACATAATGGTCAGCGCGTCCCCAATAGATCCACAAAGACAATTGGGAGTAGCTTTTAATTTGAGGCGATGCAAGAAATAAATGGGTCATGGTTTGTTAAGAACTGTGCAACTTAACTAGAATGGGGATTGATATCTAAACTGGGTTTGGGAAAGAAGGATTTGACTCATAAGCTAGTATTAGGGTTTGACCATCAAATCTCCCAGTCCTGCAACGGGCCTCGAAACTTTGAAACAGGATCAAGTGACGAGGACAAAACCTGAGCTTTCACCCCTTTCTTCGAACTTCCACACCACGCTGAAGGACGGGCATTTAGCCTCTGCAGACTTAATGTGTGTCAGGCCCACTACACGGTAGGTCTTCAGTGATAAGATGACTCGAGCTCATGACACTCAGGGCACGAGTTCATGACCATAACCACTAGGCAACTACAGCCACATGAGGATGATGCCACAAGAAAAGAAAGATGAGAAAGAGAAGAAAAAAAATCTAAAAAGTATGAAAACATTCTCAAATATTCCTTAATCAAAAGTACGGCTTCATGCAGAGGGTATGAAACAAAAATCAAACAAATTACAATAATTTAGGAAAGAAGAAAAATTTCTTCAACTTACTCGAAAAGAATTTAAAGGTGAAACCAAAACAAATCCCATAATTCATTCGAAAACGGTATGAGATGAACCAACTCTTATTTTTCGGGGAGGAGGGGGATGATGCTGATTTAAAATGACAAACGATAGCTTGCCTACCTGCCGTCTCTATGACAACGGTGGAAAACTTGGAGGAAAGCCCTTTTGTGTCTAAGGTAATCGCGATCGTTTTCGCCGTTAAAGGAGATAATGCTCTTAAGGTATCCGACTACGTTCGGAACCGTGGTTTTGCAAAAGAGTATACCAGGTGTATGCAAATGAAATGAGATGATTATTTAAAAAAGAAACACAACAAATTTACGAAAACTGTTAATATTTCTTTATTCAAAATAATATCCATCGCTAGCTACACATTTTTCCCATCTTTCGGACAATTTGTGAATACCACGCCAAAAAATAATCGGCCAGCCAGTCATCCAGCCAAGAATTGACGTTTTCGTAAGAAGGAAGCACTGGTCAGCAATACGGTTCCCAAGTGCAAAAAGGTGGTATCGGAAAGGTCTTGCGAGTAGCGCATGCGAGCACAAGATTTCCCTTGTTGGTTTCAGTGGTTGTGCGTTTCAACAGGAAATCATTGTCTGCTTGTTCATTATTGGGTTTTGATACACTTCAAAATATGTTGCTTTGTAGCGAACGTATTAACTGTTTCGCCGGGTTTGGAGCTCATAATAGATTGGTCCCTCCTGGGTCCCAGAAAATACACAGCTTTGTGGAAAGCAGCGATTCCGACTTGCGGTTGATTTTTGAGGCTGCCCCGGGGGCAATATATGATTGATTACGCTTGGATTCTCAAAATAAATCCATTTTTCATCGCCAGTCCCAAAAGATGGAGATGACTTGCATTGTAGCGGGAAAGCAACATTTCGCAACGATTTTCGGTACTGTGACGGTCCGTTAGCCGTGTGGTACCCATCTACCGACCTTTATTATCTTACCCATTGCTTTCAGACGACGGAAACGTGCTCGGTCAACATCAATTGTTCTGAAAGTTTCCCGCACACCGGGGCGTTTGGCCATCATCTTCATTGGTAATGCTTGCAATTTAGCATGTTCAAATTTTTTGCTGGTCTGCCACGCCTGTTCCTCACATCGAAATCACCATTTTGGAACTTTTTCAAACACCTGGTACTGGCACGGCTCAGAGCATTGCCACTATGCTTCTAAAAATTAGATGCGACTCGGCAGCTTTTTTTCTTCAGATGGTAACAAAAATTAATACTGTCCGCAAATCGTGGTCGGAAAGCATAAAATTCGACATTTTCAACACAAAAAAATACAATGCACGCTGAAACTCGTCCAAATGTAAACTAAACATGGGTATCAAAGGTCAAACTATAAAAAAATCACATGTCATGGTTTCGTATTGTTTACATATATGCGTGGTGACATCTGTTAGATATCGTCTCATTTGATATGATAATTTAAAAAGGGTAATATTTATGATATTTATTCTCTTAGATTAGAAAAAAGTATATAAAAATTTTTTTAAGAATAGTATTACAATAAAAAAATATTTAAGTACAATTTTTGTAAAAAATGAACATAGAATGACCCATTTTCAAAATATTCTCCTTTTGTGAAAATTGCTTCTATTATAATAATATTTTGCCTGTATATAGCTCGGACCTCTGTACAGAGGCTCAACTAGAATTTTTGAAATATATAACTTAGAAGTGGGTTTATGCATGTTTTACGACACAACAGAGGGAAGAAATTTTAAGAAAAAAAACGCCGATAATTATTTCAATGGGTTGTAACTCTGAAAAAATGTGAATTTTTCAAAAATCATAGTTGAGCATCTGTACAGAGGTCTGAGCTATATACAGGCAAAATATTATTATAAATAGAAGTATTTTTCACAAAAGAACATTTTAAAAAAAGGTTATTCTAAGTTAATTTTTTGTCGAAATATTGTACTTAAATAATTTTTTTTTGTCATAATGTCCTTAAAACAATTTTATACATGTATTCTAATCTAAGTGACACTAAATATCATGAAAATTATCCATTTATGCGCTTTTTTAAAATCACGGTTCCGAATGTAGTCGGATACCTTAAGCAAACGTTAAATCGAAGAAGTGAAATGAATAGTATCGAAGAGTAAGAAGATGAGTAACTCGGATATTGAGAATTGATATAATATTTAAGAGTACACACAGTACGATTCAAATGACCAATATCGGGCAAAAAAAATCAAATCTATTTTTTTCTCTAAATTATTCTTTATTTACTTTTCACACAATAACCTCACAAAATTTGAAAGCTCTAAATTTAAGAAAAGCAGAATTATGATAGCTTTTACGTTCGTTTTTATTCACATCCCTAAGGCAAATCTAAACTTTAAACTTACTTACTCAGAAAGGTAAAATAACTAGTTCGTCTTCATTTAAAATTATAAGGCTTTTTTTTCTATTGTGCCTAATGCTTTGAATTTTTTACCGATTGCCAATAGTACATGTAACAAAAGTTAGTATTTATTTTTGAATCAAAGCAATACTTATTTCTTTTTAAATAAGTGAAGTCAGAATTTATAGGTTTTTTAAGGAATTTTCAATAAGCATTCGTAAAAAGAGGTATTGTTTGAATACCAATCATGTTATCACAAAACACATACCATTTTTTGCAATACATAGTTTGACGTACTAGTAAACCAAATTTCATGCATGTACGTAAATTTTTGTAAAAGGAATAGCATTTTAAAATCACATTAAGTTTTTTCGTAAAAAAAAATTATATGGCCAGGTTTTTATGAAATTTTGAGCACAAAATCTGTTTTACATAATATACACACATAGGAGGCAACCAAAAAAATTAAAAAATCCTTAAGTTAAAAATGTTTGCGTAAATCGTGCCATGTCTCCTTAAAATGTTGAGTAAAAAAGATACAAATAATTATTACAAAGAAAAGGTATTTTAGGATATGGAAAATAATATAAAACTCTTTTAAGTCAATTCCTACTTAGATCAAAGAAAAATTTCATTTTAATTACTTTTTATTAAATAGTTACAATTAATATAAATATGTATATACATAGGACAGAATCACAAAGTTAAGGGGTAATTCATTTTTATTCATTATCATTAAAATATCGTATTGTCATCGAAGACAATTGTGTCTATGAATTTCGTGTCTGTATTGTCAGTTCAACTGTGAATGCTTTTAAAACGTGAGAAAAAAAACCTTTCCAAGTTTTGACACAAGTCGCCAAAAATGATGCAAACGTGGCTGTATTTGTAATTCTTTAAATAATTAGTTTTAATCCATTAATTTTTATTAATTATATTAAAATTAATGTATCGTCATCCAAAAGAATCATGTATATAAAATTTCAGCTCTATGGAGCGCTTTTAATTGTATTTTATGAACGATTGAAAATTCCACGAAGATAAATAAATAAATAAATATATAGAGAGTGTGAGTTAATAGTAGGAATTATAAAAAAGGTTGTCAACGTTAATTCATTAAACTTTCCCCTTATATGCCTACCACGCCAGCCACGAGTTCGAGTTCTGTTATCATTAAAGACCCGAGGTGTACAGGATCTGAAGAAGAATAAATATGTCGAGGTTCGAAGTCCTCCCGTTAGTGATATGGGGTTGATTTTGAGAAAAGTCCATCCGCTCAGGCGTCAAGTGAGTGAGTGAATATTAACTTCGCACTGTTCAAGTACTCGAGGGCTTTTGGCGTCGGACCACGTAATTTTGAACCATGGTCAAATGACGCGGACGACACCTGAGCTGGCACCCCCTCTCCTAACTACAACACCACACCAACGGGAGGACGTTTCAGATCTCGACAGATTTAACGTGCATCGCTGCCCTACACGGCGGGTCTTTAGTAGTACTGGGCTCGGACTCGTGACAAGGCCAGCCACGATCCGATACCTTGAACACTTGGCTACCACGACCAGCTCAGTTGTCAAATGGAAGGCAGACCAAGGAGGATGAAGTGAGCATCCCTCCACATTCACGAATGAAAACAACATTCTTCAATCGGAATTCCCTGCAATCGGTTTTCAGAAATTCTTGCAACTTTCTCTTATAGGGCTGTCCGTATAAGTTCTACGGAAACGGGGCGGAGGGCGCATCCCCCACGGGAGGTGGTGGACAAAAGTGTTCCCTCGGTGCGTCTCCCAAAGGGTTGCCCGAATTCGAAAATCTTTTTTTCGAAATTCCCGTAACTTTCGAGATATGCCGGATTTGGTGTCGAAAAGCCACGAATTTGCGGCTCATTCCGGTGATAGAGCCAAGTTGGCATCATTGTTGGCGAGTTCGTGACCGTTTTGATTCTTCTGGAAATAAGTGGAGAAATCTATTAATATCACGATCTATGACGCAAGTGGATTTTTCAAGCGGTCCGTGAGACCTATAAATATAGAGTCGCTCGCGAAAACTGAGTTGGTTTTGTTTTAAGCGTTGCTGAGTAATATTGATTTGACCGTGAAGAGTCTATAAGTGATTAATTTGGCTGTTGAATAGATCGAGCGAGTGCTTGTGAATAATCTTCGACATACTTGTATTTTAGACACTAGCAGTCAGTTGCATCTGAGTGCCGTAGAAGATGTGCAGGCCTTCTGAGACTTATTACGCGAATTTGAGTAGCGTATTTTGTATTTCAAGGATTGTTTTTTCGTCAATAAATTTCCATCGCTCATGAAGAATTGTGTTGCTCTTTGTGACTGATTGCTTAAAATCTTTGAACCTCGGATCTACGTAACAATATATTTATAATTATACAATAACTATTTAAATAACTTAGTTATATGGATAGTTTATGCAAATTTTACTCAGTCGAAAAAATATTCGCAGCAATTCTATCAGTAAAACTATTGAACTGTATAAGTCAAATAATGTTTTCTTTTTTATAAATCAGTAAATCAAAACACGTGAGCTAAATTTTTCATTTTATGTATAAATATTGATACAAATTAATAAAAAAAAACATTTTGACATTTAAATTTTCCAAAAAAAAGGTACATACAAACAAAATATATGATTTAATCAAAAAACTTTTCTTTATGGCTATCTTCGGCTAATATTAAAGAATAGGGGCCGAATTCGGAATATTTTATCAGTTATAAAAGTATTGAGAAACATTAATATTATATTCTAGCTACACTATCCTGTAGAGAATCACTTATTTTATCATACTACTCATTTTTATCTGAGTTGACGCATTTTTTCTTTTATATAAAATGTGTTTTACATTTTTTTTTCCTGTATCGTAATGCTAAATGATCTATCCCTTCACGTATTAAAAGGAAATACTAATTATTTATTATATATTTTGAAATTTTAAAAACACTATATTATAAACAAATGCATGAGTTATAATGTCACAAGTTTTTATAAAAATTTGAGAAATTTTTTCGGTCCGAAAATGTGTTCCGCGTCAAATTCACGCTCTCGTACATATGGCGAAAACAGCCTTATATAATAAAACACATCTTAAAGATTTTTTTGGTATCGAATGCTATAAATTTAAACAAAAATTAAGTATTTTACCCTTAAGGGGTACCCTGAAATATCAAATTAAAGAGACTTCCACTAAAATCAGAGACTCGAGAGACAAATACACAAAACAATTAAATTGATCTCTCGAAGTATTATCTTCCTGGGGATTCCCCTTCAGGCTCTTAGATCCTCAAAACAGCTAAATATGAGCTACATGAAAGCTCATTAGAATCTTTAATAAATTAAATTGATAATTTAATTAAGTTATGTATTTTATCTTCTCGTTGATTAAAAAGACATTGTTAAGATTAAGAGATCAAAATTTAAATTGGAGAATTTAACTGTGGATTATTTGGGAAAAGATTGTATTTAATTAAAAGACGAGCTGCAATTTGCATTAATGAGAATTAAATCAGTATTTTGTTATAAAGAATTTTCAAAATATACAGTAGAACGTCTTTATCCAAACGTTTATTATCCTGAGCGTCAAATATCCGGACCAGTTTTCTTTTTTTTTTTTTTTTTTTTTTTTTTGTCAACTACATGTACTGTATATGAATACGTTTTCGAACATTGCACTGCTCAACAGTTGTTTCGCGTGATACCAAAAGAGACGGGAAAACCCAAGGTCAGAGATATTTGGGGAATTTCATTTGTGTGATTTGGTAAACATCTGAGGGGGAATGTGGGTCAGTTTGTTGTTTCCAAATTGAAGAGGCATACGTGCTGTTTTGTTGAGTTGTGAACTGCCATGGCTTCCAATTCAAAATGGAAGTGTAACGTCTTGGACATAGACAAAATTTGAAATATTGAACCGTCCCGCTGTCAAATGCTGACGCGTTTTCTGCGTTAGAGACAGCTATGGAGTGATACGAACAAAAGTCAGAGTGCAGTCGTTCTCAACTACTGCTGCTCAAGAGAATCAGAGACCTTGCAACGAAAAAACGATGGAGTACAATGGTACAGCGAAAACTAAGTGATTACTTTCCGCAATAAAGGTAAAATTGCGACATTTTGCACCTATTTTGCTTGTTCTTCAAGAACATTTACCGCATGTGACTATTTTCAATATTAGTATAGTGTCCAGTATCATATACTGCATGGATCACATTCGGTTTTCGATTATTCGAAACATCACGTATTTGAATGGTGTCCGGTCCCAATTGATTCGGATAAATGACGTTCTAATGTAAACCTTTGATTGAATGCTGCTATTTTAATGTTCTAAGCTTTAAAAAAATGTATTAAAGGGTGAGAATAAAAATTATCTTTTTTCAAACATTTCTTTTGGAATGTTATTGTAGAGCTGGATTTGTGCATTGTCGCAACCCCCCTTCTTCCTGTTACTTCCGATGGAACAATCCACACTGACGTCACCCCCCGCCAATAGTGCCCAACGAGGCATTGCGCGAGAAATTACTCAGGCGGATGCTAGAGACGCTGAACACCAGACGAAGTAAAAAGACAGCTCTACTTTGGTGTTTACTGTATCATCTATTATTTGAGTCTTAATAAATGATTGTATATATCATCATATGGCTGTAGCCTTTTCCCCATATTTTCTTTTTTCAATTCTTACTATTAGCTCACACTCTCTATATATTTATTTATTTATCTTGGTGGAATTTTCAATCGTTCATAAAATACATTTCAAAGCGCTCCATTGAGCTGACATTTTATATACATGATTCTTTTGGATGAAAATACAGTAATTTAAGTAATAAAAATTAAGTGATTAAAATTAGTTGTTTAAAGAATTACAAATTCAACCACGTTGGCATCCTTTTTTGGCGACTTAGCGAACCTTTTGGCGACTCATGTCAAAACTTAAAAAGGTGTTTTGCTCACGTTTTAAAGCATTCAGTTGAACTGAAATTTTCTATACACGATTGTTTTGGATGACACTACGATACTTTAATGATAATAAATAAAAATTAATTACCACTTAATGTTGTGGTTCTGTCCTATGTATATACATATTTACATTAATTGTAACCATTTAATAAAAAGTAAATAAAATAAATTTTTCTTTGTTGATCTAAATAGGAATTGACTTAAAAAAAATTTTTTTTTTATATTACTTGTTTAAAAAAATTATCAATTACTAATAAAACTTATCTAATACAAATTTAGAAACGTTTTTCTGTTTGTTGTATTCAATGCTTTCCTGCCCACTTTATAGGTCAGTTTACCTCAAATCAGAATCACCAAATAAACATTAATTTTAACTCCTGGTCGGGTGGCGAGGTCGATCACCAAGTGATCAACCTACTCAAATTCACCTCAAGACAGTCTAAAAACATATTTTACGATTTCATTTGATTTTTAATTTACATTGTCCTGTATATAAAACTTAACTTACGAGGAGGCTAATGGCAGAAGGCCCAAGGAAACCGAGGTCACCCGAAAAGGGTTTAGAGCTACAAACCGATCCCTCAGGAAACAGCCACCCCCACGTCTAATCTTTATTGAGAAAAAAAAATCAAAGTATACATTTTATAAACAGTAGAAGAAAGTAAAACAACAAAATACAAATTTAAAGGTAACTGCACTATATACAAACATGTGCGTGAACGTAATACAAATATACAAAGCAAATATAATAATAATAACAACATAAGGAGTATAATAGATGGAAGAAAGAATATACATATTCCAACTTTCTTACAAATTCAAAAAAGTAATAATAATAAAATTATGCAATACAAATGCACAATACAGACCAAAAAAAAAGAGTAAGAAAGACAGGAAACATAAATAATAAAAATAATAAAATGTTTCTTTTGAATCATATTTTCAGTTGATGCCAAATACTTCCTGTTGATATTTTTTCCCCTCTTAATTGGTTCTACAGTTGTTTTTTTTTAAACACAGGAAAGAGGATTATTTTTTTTTCGAGATCTCCTTCTATCTTTTCATTTTAAATAAATATAAAGGAAGAATGCAGCTGGATAAAATAAATAAAACAGAAAAAGGGGAGGAAAAAAGAGAAATTATTGAATTTTATTGAAGAAAATTTTATTAAAAGAATTGAAGGGCTATTGGCGACGGACCTCGTAAATGTTATTCACGATCATGTGATGAGGATGGCACCTGCACTGTAAACCCCCTCTCCTACCTTCTACACCACGCCAACGGGAGGACTTTTAGCCACGATAGATTTCACGCATATAAGCGACTCTATGCAGCGCATCTTCAATGGCATTAGGAATCGAACTCATAACACACCAGCCAAGAGTTTGGGACTAACCACTAGATTACCGTGGTTACTCACAAATGGGACATGTATGTGTTACGGGTTGCTAGCAGATATGGGCACCCAAAACAGTCATAGATCTAGAGCAACGACTAGTAAATGTCTGAAAAATGTATTGCATAATGGGTTGATTGAATATATATTAGAGTTTCTTTCAGAAACTACATTATAGCCATTAGCAACTAACCTCCTAATTTTGAAGTGACTAGGACAACATCTGAGTTGGCATCACACTCTAGAGTTCCATCCCTCTCCAGAGTAAAAGCATATTCAAGTTTTAGCAAATATGTATTCATGAGAATGGAATTTGTAAAGAATATTTTTGGAGAAAAATCGTTTGAAGAAGTGATGTAATTTGGATTAGTCATAAACCTCTTACTAATAAACGTATCAACATTTTTTTCGAAATTAAACACACTACCTTTTACTGTTATAATCTACATCATGTCTAGATATATAAATACCAGAAACTCTTTTTTTTTATGCAGAGGTTAATCATTGTTAAGTTATCATTTTAAGTAGCATGGTGGTTTTTAATATATAAACAAGAGAACTAGCAAAATTCTATTCTGTAAGGAAGCTGAAAGGGAACACCTTCCCTGGGAAATCGAGGCTGATTCCAAATGACAGACGATCCCTTACCTGCCTGCCGTTGCTATGGCAACGGAAAAGAATCTCGGAATATCCTTTCACCTCTTAAGATAATTCATGCTCTCTTACGTCATTCACCGAACTGATAATAGCCACCGAAAGCACAAATGTGAAAAGAGCAACGGTTAATTTTTGAAACAGGAAGCGAAGTGAATTGAAATTGCTGCTGCTCTTTAAGGAACGGATGTCAAGAAAATTAAATATGATAACGAGACAGAGCAAGAGCTTAAATTTTTTTTTTCTCCATTGATCATTTATTTCATCGTATTGAACAAAATATGAAATTATACAGGAATGTAAGCAAAAATTTTGAATTAAGGTAACAATATTCTTTTTTTAAAAAAGTTTCCTTTTAACATTACAAGGACACTTTTACTCTCCTTCCAAACACTTTTCCCTAACCCTGAATTACAGTTTCTGAAGGGTCAAGGTAAAACTCGTGGCTACATATTGTGTAGAGAGATTGTTGCATGTTAAATCTTTTGAGGCTCTCAAAGTCCTCACACGGGCATGGTGTGAATGTTTGGACAGTAGGTTACTAGCTCAAGGGTCGTCCTCATCAGTTAACCAAGATTCAAAATTGGCCATGGTAGCAAAGTGGTCATGCTCGTAAGCTAGTGACACAAGTTGTAGAACTGTTTGTTAAGGTATCCGACTACGTTCGGAACCGTGATTTTAAAAAAGCGCATAAATGGATAATTTTCATGCTATTTAGTGTCACAGATTCGAATACATGTATAAAATTGTTTTAAGGATATTATGACAGAAAAAAATTATTTAAATACAATATTTTGGCAAAAAATTAACTAAGAATAACTTTTTTTTCAAAATGTTCTCCTTTTATAAAAAATGCTTCTATAAGAATAATATTGTGTGTGTGTGTGCGCGCGCTTATATAAAGTAAAGACTTCTCCAGAGAGTCTGAACTAGGAATTTTGAAAAATTCACATTATTTTCAGAGTTTCCACCAATTGAAATATATATATATAATTATCGGCGTCTTTTTCTTAAAATTTCTCCCCTATATTGTAGTAAAATTTAGACAAATCCACTTCTAAGTTATATATTTCAAAAATCCTAGTTCAGCCTCTGAACAGAGGTCTGAGCTATAGACAGACAAAATATTATTATAATAGAAACATTTTTCACAAAAGGAGCATATTTTGAAAATGGGTCATTCTATGTTCATTTTTTGTCAAAGTATTGTACTTAAATAATTTTTTATTGTAATACTATTCTTAAAACAATTTTATATACGTTTTCCAATCTAAGTGACACTCAATATCATAAATATTATCCATTTATACGCTTTTGCAAAATCATGGTTCCGAACGTAGTCGGATACCGTTAAGGTATCCCCTAAACCACTGAAAACCCACCGTGTAGAGCAGGGATGGGTAGACTTTTCCAGTGTACGGTGTACTTCTAAAGTTTTTGAGATGTTGCTGTCCACCCAGTGTCGTAGGTGTGGCCATTCTGTTTTAAATTTGTACGGGTTTTTTTTCCTTAACATTTGCTTTTGACATTGTACCCCTCTTTTAAAGTATGACATTACTAATTGTCAATTGATTGATTATTAAAGTCGCACTGTTCATCTATACGAGGGCTTTTGGCGACGGACCACGTAATTTTGAACCATGGTCAAGTGACGTGGACGACACCTGAGCTGGAACCCTCCTCTCCCTAACTACCACACCACACCAATGGGAGGACGTTTCAGCTCTCGTCAGATTTAACGTGCATCGCTGCCCTACACGGCGGGTCTTTAGTGGTACTGGGCTCGAACTCGTGACAAGGCAAGCCACGGTCCGATACCTATACCACTCGTCTCTACCGTGGCCACCACAAAATTGTCAAGTTGAACGCTTGAAAAACTGTGAACGCATGGACCGTGAACGCATTCAATGGAACGAGAAGAGAACATAATAGAACCGATGAACCTGAAACCGACGTATGTGCTCAATTTGTTCACTACCTAGGCCCCTGTAATCGTAAGACATAACATCAGCACGAGAACCTATGGAAGCAAAGGGGGTGGATGATGTCCCAAAAGAAAATCCTGCGATATCGTGGAAAGAGCTGATCTTCAACATATTCTCCCCTTCAGTCGACGAGGGGAGAGCGTGTGAATGAATATTAATGTCGCACTTTTCAGCAACACGAGGGCTTTTGGCGACGACCTTCATCATTTTGAACCATGGTCAAGTGACCAGGACAACCTCTGAGCGGGCACTCTCTCTCCTAACTACCCCACCACACCAACGGGGGGATGTTTGAACTCTCGTCAGATTTAAATTGCATCGCTCCCCTACACGGTGGGCCTTCAGTGGTACTGGGCTCCAACTCATGACATGCCAGCCTCGAGTTCGTTTCCTTGACCAATAGGCTACCACGGCCACAATGAGTGGAATTCATCTATACGGATGCATCGCAGTAAGTGAATTTTTCCTTACAGAGGCAGTGAACAAGTTAATCGTAACCGCGCGCGCGTGCGCTTCCAGTGAAGATTCATGTGTCGTCTACACCTTTATCGAATCATTTACTTAAGTAAACACAGTCGCATCTATTGTGAAAAGCCAATTCTCCAGTCTAGCTGGAGTCGGTGTTCCATAAGCGTCTTGAATCTCAGAAAAGGTGGTCATCCCATAATGACTTGGCTGTCCACCGGTCAATCGCTTTCGATTTAATGATCATCCTTGATGTTGAGAGACTAAAGCATATTAAATCTGTTGCGGTTTAAAGTCACATGGGCGTAATTTGAAAGTTTTGAAATGGCCCAAATGTCATCCTCATCGCTTGATTGTGGCTCAAAATTACGAGATCTCTCGCCAATAGCCTTCGGCGTTGCTTCACACTCCGACGTAAACTAAAATCAAATCTAGCCATCGTCAAATAAGCTTGGGCGATGTTAAATGCGAAGTTAATATAGAATCAGTCAATCAATCCAAACCACGTCCACGAGCGAATTTTGTTCCTCAATAAATTCAATGCGAGTCACCCTTCTCCTAAAAAGGTAAGTTTAAAATATCGATGATCATAAATTCTAACATTAGCTAGATTTAACAAATCGTTCAAAGATTATGGAGGGATTGCCTATACGCAATTCATCGAGAACACTGACAGGCCTTTGAAGGTGATCGTATATTCAATTTCGCAGTACATTTTAAACATGCGTCAATAAAAAATGCACACTGTTGAAACGTTTTTCTATCTTCAAAACTGAATCACATACTGTATTTCAAGACAGGTGAGCCTTTCAAACGTTTTAAAGATCATTCACGTTATCGACCGCATAAACTGCCTTTCACAATAAATTTGGTTTCAATTTATGCATGAGATACACACAGGGATATTTTTTACAGATGCTCAAAATTGCGCTTAGTGATACTAATAAATAGGCCTCTTAAATTACCGTAAAATCCGGCGTATTGCGCGCACTTTTAATACAAAAAATAAGATTGAAATTTACGGGTGCTCGGGGCTATACGCAGGGTATAAAAATGATAGTTTTAAAAATAAAATAAAAGAGATGAGCATAAAGAAAATTATTATTCTACATATATACAGAAATACTGTTTATTTAAAAGAAATGGCATTCCTTATGAACTTAAAGGGTTGTAGTTTTGGAAGCATGTCTTTTTCAAATTCTTGGAATAATACCTCGAATAAATGAATTTAAAATATAATAGCGTATAAGATAACATGCGTTTTTTCAGGTTTCTTCGATAAAAGGGAATGCGCGTTATACGGCGAATATACCTGAAAATTAAAAAAATGCAACTTGATAGTATAGCTGCGCGTTTAACGGTGGTCCGCGTTGCGAGCCGGTTTTTACGCTATACGGAAGTGCTTCTCAAACTTTCAATATTTGCGATCCCCTTTTCAACCATAATTTTCATCGCGCCTCCCATACAACAACAATGTATTGAATTCAATAATACTATACTTTGAAACTAAGACTACAATACGACTTTTTAAGTCGCAACGACGAATATAAACGTCTCGCTCAACCAAAGCGTTAATTGCCACGGACGTATATGTAAGTCTTCCCGAAATACAATCTTTTCTGTGCAGTGCTATCTATGCAATTATTCAGAAGGCTTTAGAATGCAATAAAAGGACCTTGACACTGTTTGCTAAGGATTTACTTATTTCAGAAAGAGGATTTGCTTATTTGTTCCTTTTCTACTCCCCCCTTCCCAACACCCCATACACTAGCCTACGTGTAAAATGGTGGCATTACGGAGCTAATCGAGTAATTTTTAATCGCTATTTAAGGAATTAATTGTAAACCGAACAAATTATCTGCCAAAATGAAAGTGTTTGTTGTTATTTTCACAATAGCAATTTTATATATATAAAATGCCGATATAAGGGTCACTGTTGGTATTAAATATTCTTAACATAGTATTGTTTAGTTAATTGTAAAATGCACTGCGCAGTACTGATAAATTTATAAATGGATTATATCAGTGTAAATGTGTATTTTTTATTTTCTTATTGCAGAATGTATTTTATTTGTTTACTTTCAGTAAGTTAATAATTTCGTTAAATCTCTCTTTTGTTTTCGACTTTTCAATATGCTCGCGCCCCTCTTGTGGGGTTAATCCGCCTCCCTATAGGTGGTGCGGCCTACAGTTTGAGAAACGCTGCTATATGGTATATACAATGAGATCTCAATTTACTGAATCTCTATTTAAAGAATATCACGATTTAACGAATATTTCTTTTCTCCCGATTACAATCAAGACAATATAATAAGCCTCTTTTTAACAATATACACCAAAATAAGAAATTATTTCAACAGCCAAAAAAAAATTTTTATTATTGTTACTTAAAATTAGAAACTTAATTCGATTTGTTTTCAAATTACTTGTTCTTTTTGTCTAGAACAGAAAAAGACTTCTTATAATTGGCAAATTTCGATGGCAAGGAAGGCAGCTCATTCATACACTTTATAGATAAATCATGACTGAAACCCATGCGTGAATAGGGCAGAAAATTCCTTTCAAAAATGCAGCAGGATGTAAATAACGTAGTATTTTCTTGTTTGCATTAAGGTATCTGACTACGTTCGGGACCGTGATTTTAAAAAAGCGTATAAATGGATAATTTTCGTGATATTTTTGTGTCGATTAGAATACAATACCTGTATAAAATTCTTGTATAAGGACATTTTGACAAAGAAAATTACTTAAATACAATATTTCGGCAAAAAATTAACTTAGAATAACCTTTTTTTCAAAATGTTCTCCTTTTATTAAAAATGCTTCTAAAATAATAATATTTTGTGTGTGTGTGCTTGTATAAAGTAAAGACTTCTCCAGAGAGTCTAAACTATACTTTTTTTAAAAATTTCACATTATTTTCAGAATTACAGCCAATTCACATAATTATCGGCGCTTTTTTTTCTTAAAATTTCTCCCCTCTGTTGTCGTATAAAACATTTATAAACTCACTTCTAAGTTATATATTTCAAAAATTCTAGTGGAGCCTCTGTACAGAGGTCTGATCTACATACAGGCAAAATATTATAACAGAAGCACTTTTCATAAAAGAAGGATATTTTGGAAATGGGTCATTCTATGTTCATTTTTCGTCAAAATATTGTACTTAATTAATTTTTTATTGTAATACTATTCTTAAAACAATTTTATATACATTTTCTAATCTAAGTGACACTAAATATAAATATTATACATTTATACGCTTTTGCAAATTCACGGTTCCGAACGTAGTTGGATACCTTAAGTCAAAAAAAGAACCCTTTCGAGTTCGGAATCAAAAAGATTGTCATACATCCATTAGTTAATGTTTTGAAAGTTTCAATCTGCTGATGCGCAACAATTCGCTAATAGTGTTTTTAACGGTTAAATAGAAAATATGTAATATCTAACTATAGATATTTATCGTGTAGTTGCTTGTAGAATTTGCAGAAGGTAAGTGCATACAATTTATAGTTTTTCGGACCCCGATATTACGAATAACACTGAATTAACGAATAAAATGTTTGGTCACAATGAATTCGTTAAATCGGGGTTCAACTGTAATATATATACATACACGATTGATTTGATACGATTTCCGCAAAAGACGTTTATAGCTGATCTGTCATCAACAGAAGAAATCAACAAAGTCTGCCAAATTTCAAGTTTGTAAATCAGTGCTTCTCAAAGTTTCAATATTCGCGACCCAATACTTAATCATAATTTTCATCGCACCCCTCTCCTAATACAATAACAATGTATTGAATTGAATAATACTATACTTTGATGCTAGAGCTACCATACTACTTTAACCTCTTAAGTGCCACCAGCGTATATAAACGCTTCGCTCTGTCAAAACGTTAATTTCCCCGGGCGTATATATAAGTCTTCTTAAGTCGAAGAGAGTACGATCTTTTCTGTGCAGTGCTATATATATATATATATATATATATATATATATATATATATATATATATATATATATATATATATATATATATATAAAACTATTCCAAACACTTTGGAATACAATAAAAGAACCTGGAGAATGTTTGCGAAGGATTTATTTATTTCATATTATTTTCTTTATTTCTTCCCGACCTCAATACATCATATACGCACGCCTACGTGGAAAACGGTTGGAATGGGGAAGCGAATCGCAAAACTTTCATTCGGCAATTAAGGGATTAATTATAAAGCATACAAACTATCAATATAAGTGTTAATTTTTGTACAGAATTTAATATATGACACAATCCCATGGGGTCACTGGTAATTATTAAACTTGTTCCTATCTTAATATTGTTCAATTAATTCTCAAGTACATTGAGTAGCACTGGTACTTTTATACGTGTAACATATGAGTGTAAATGTCCATTTTATTTTTTATTATGTCAAAAAGTATTTTGTTTGTATTCTTTCAGTAAATTAACAATTTTTTGTTTTCGACTTTTCAATATGCTCGCCCCCTCCCCCTTGTAGAGTTGTCCCACTCCCCAAGGGGGTCACCTACAGTTTGGTAACGCTGTTGTAAATCTGAGGTATTCGAAAATCAGTTTTTTTTTATCTGCTTCTTCCATGACATTATGTAATTTCCCTTGAAAATCAATTTGCGCAAAACCTGCTATAAGCAGATCTTTGCTCAATAAAAGTAACATACTTCCTAAATCTCACACTTTTAGTCTAACAGTTCAAAAAATGGCAATCTTTTTTATCCATAATATTAACCTTCTCCCGTTTGAGGTGTGACATTCAACGAAATCCTTTCTTAACGTATCGCTACTCATTAAAGAAACACTTGCCAAACTTTATATAAGTATGTGTGTGTGTGAGTACAATAATTTAAAAAGTAGGAGTTTTGTCTATAACGCCTTCACAACCTCTTTTGGGTGTAAATGTTTGCAAATCCTATTGTTTTTGGATCTCTACACAACAAAAGAAACATGCCTGAAAAATTTCAAGTCTATTTATCAAGACTAATTGTTCCGGATATATCATGATTTAGGAGTGACCGAATGAGTATGAGTCTCTTTTATCCTATATTTATAGATAAGTACAATACTGGGACTATTTTCATCACTCATTTAATTTGTAATTAAATTTCTTTTTCGAAAATAAGAAAAATTCAATCAACTCATCTGACTTTTTCACCACATTCAAAAATAAAAATGACAGCATTTTACATTATTAAACAACTTTTAAATCTTTTGAAAAATGTTTTAAAAAATCATGCCGAAAGGATTCAATTTATTTCTGTCAAGAAACTTCTTCAAACTCCCTTCTTTTTTTTTTTTTTTATATATCTGAATGTCTGAAAAGCTGAAAGACATGAAACACTCCTCACGCTGTCGACTGCTTCATTGATGGACATCGACCAGCGTGGTTTTCATTTGGATGGCGTGGTACGGGATGGGATAACAATTTTTCAGGTGGGAATAATGTTTCGTTTGGGAATCTTTTTAAAGATTACAAGGAACTCAGAATTAAAAATGTTTTTTTGATGTTTCATTTCTTTTCATGATTTCTGAGTCGGACTATTCGGTTACGGTTCATTAAAAATACATTAAATACTTTTTTTGTTAATTATAATAAAAATTAAGCTATTTAGTGGTTTCTTTTCAACAATCTTTCCTGAGATGTGAATATAATTTTTCTTTTATATTTACATAAGTACTAAAATGGAATATAAATCCTTTGAATACAAATCGGTGTATTAATTTATATACAGGGTGTTTATAAATGAATATCGGAGTTTTAACGCTTTGTAGTATTTATTACATATAACTTATAAGTATAATTCATACATCGAATGTAAGACCAAATGAACAGCTTTGTTTGCACGCATGTGTGCGCATGCGCGTGAAACTTTCATTTTTTTCCCCTTCCCCACCGATCAGTGCGCTAGTAGAAAAATGGCGACTAGTGAACAGAAAGCGTTTGTGTTCTCCAGTTCGCAAAGACAGAATCTATTACTGTGCAACGAGCGTTCCGGTGGACACCTCAGTTGACATGTGGACACTCATAATGCGTGCATCTGGAGCTTAGAAAATCATCATGCTAGATGCTAGAATAGTAAAGAGATTCACCTAAATTGAATGTTTTTTGTGCCATATCTCAGCGGAAAAAGTATGGGCCTTTCGTTTTCGGAGAGCCAACTGTAACTGGTTCTGCCTATCTTGATGCTCTACAACTATGGCTATTTCCTCAATTGGAAGAAAGTGAACCAGACAACTTCATTTGTCAGCAAGATGGTGCACCTCTTCACTGGCATTTCTCAGTACGCGATTGATTGATCACTGTCCCGACCAATGGATTAGCCGCAAGGGGTCACACGATAAAGCTTGTTTTGCATGGCCTTCACGTTCACCCAATTTGTCGCCATGCGATTTTTATCTGTCAGGGTTCATTAAGGATTGTGTGTACAAACCTCCACTACCAACTGGCCTTCCAGACTTAAGATACAGGATGGAAGCATTTGTTGCAAAATTACCTCAGACACACTGAAGAAAGTTTGCAATGAATTCGCCTATCGACTCGATGTGTGCCGTTTGACGAATGGGGCTCACACTGAACATTTGTAAACTTGTAGGTAAAACTGTTTCAGATACTCTTTCATTCGATGTATGAATTGTACTTGTAAGTTATGTGTAAAAAACTATAAATACTAATGTATAATGCTTTTATAAAATACAAGTACGTTATAAGACCACAAGTTTCCGCAGACAAGAAATGAAACAAAAAATACGTCTAAAAATACAATTTTTAAAATATTGAAATAAGTTGCGTTGTCGAGGAAAAGTTATGGATCATGACGATCAACCAATAATGGGAGTACTATTTTTTATGCACTTCCTCAGTGTACTGGCAGTATAATAGATATACTAGGATTCGCTTCCCCTCAATGCTCTCAGAGTTTTAGTTTTTCAGATGTATTAGGATCATTTTTGTATGGAAAAAATTACTAAATCGAAATTTTAAGCCATGATTGCACTTTTCGATCGTTAAAAGTATTGTTACGAGTTTTGTGTAAATAGTGTAAATAATTTGTATTTGGATGTGTGTGTGTGTGTGTGTGTGTGTAATGCATTTATATTACTCTACGTTACATTTATTTTAAAATTGTACTATTCACAAGCAAACGCTGTCCCTTACGCTATAGTGGTGATTCAATGAGAACTTGGTAAAATCTTGGCGATAGAGCCAAGTTGGCATCATTTTTCGTGACCGAGTTGGCGGCCAATTTGACGACTTTGGAGACCATTTTGGCGTCATCGGCGACCATTTTGGTGAACTTAGTGACCATGTTGGAGAATTTCGGACCCTCTGAATTCTTCTAGAAATTAGTGGATTTCTACACTAATCTCAAGCTCTATGACGCGTGTGATTTTTCTGGAAGTTTCCGCCGGGTTTATAAATAGAGCGGTGCTAGCCGCAACGAGTCAGTCTTGATTCAACCAACAATTAGTGAGCATTGTTTTGATTAGCTCGGCTGTGCTCTTGAATAATCTTTTACATACGTGTATTTTAAACACTGATAATTGTGTTTGAGTGCTTTTGAAGGTGTGAAGACCTTCTGAGATTTACTCTGTGAATATTTTTTCTTCGGGTGATTTTAAAGGTTCCACATTTCCGTTGATTTAATATGAAGCTAGTTTTCGACTGAAATCTATCAAAATAAATTTAGAATCCAACCAAGCTTTATTTATTGTAAGGAACAAAATCAGTTGACAACAACAATGTGGTAATACGTGGAGTTTTGAAAACCTTTTCTTTAAAAGGTTGTGTCAATCTTGAACTTGACTTCAGCGTTTCCGCGCGCTGTGGTTTATCTCGGATAATTTTGTAGTCTTGATTTTGGCATCGGCAAAACTAGGTTGCCGTTGTTTTCTAGGATTTTCTCTCGAATATTAGGATTTTTCTATAGTATATTTTCAGTCTTATATTTTAATTTGGTAATTCAATTTGGTTATGATTATTGATTTATTAAAGTTTACCGAATGTTGTCAATAAATTCAGAGAAAGACCAACTGGATTGATTTATTTGAATAACTCCACACACGCACCAGCACACAATAAAACCAGTATCTAAAATCATTTTACAACAGTCTTCAATGGTAAAATTACCAAATCGCAGCACCATTTGAAAAAAAAACAATTTATACACATAAAGAAAAAACTTACACAAGTATCGGTTGAATTCATATCCTTACGAAATTGAAAACAAATAAAATGGAAGACTTCAGAAATTCTCCTTTTTAGAAATGTGACACTGCTAATGGACAATACGACTCTAAACGTGATTAATAATTATAGTTTTTATACGTATAAATACATGGAATACATCGCAACAATTTTCATTTTCTTTTTGTGCATGAATAAAGAACGTCGCTGAAAATTATTAACAATTCCATGTTTGCTCAATTTTTTTCTATACAAAAAGAACAAAAAAACCCCAATATTTTTTTGGTAAATGTACTTATGGCATTGGCAGAAGAGAATGAGAAACACATTGTGACGAAAGGAGGAAAGTTGGATGAGACCTCTCTGTGCCATTACCGTGGAGACTACAACACATCAAAAGAAGTTGCACAATTTGTGCAGAATGTTGCTTCGTATGAAAATGCACTTGCACGTCATTTTACTCGAGGAAAAATACCATCATACATGTTTACAAAAAAAGAGAAACGACATTCCTTAAGGGTTTGCTGACTTGACGTATAAAACCCACTCAAAATACTTTTCTGCATAAAAAGAAAGGACGCTAAAATAAAAATATCATATATTGACATCGTCGTTCACTAGTAAACAATGTTTTTCATAGTACTACGTATTCGAGGATGAGTCAAAATATTAATTGGAGTTTAAGGGGACATGGTACGATTTAAGCAAAAAATTTTAATTTAAGGATTTTTAAAATTTTTTTGGTTGCCTCCTATGTATGTATACTATGTTAAACAGATTTTGTGCTCAAAATTTCATAAAAAGCTAACCATGAAATTTTTAACGAAAAATTTGTGAAGTGAATTTAAAATGCTACTTCTCCTACAAAAATTTACGTACATGCATGAAATTTGATTTACAAGTACGTCAAACTATGTATAATAAAAGTTGGTATGGGTTTTGCGTTAAAATGATTAGTATTCATACAATACTTCTTTTTATGAATGTTTATTAAAAATTACTTAATTTGATTCAAAAATGCATACCAACTTTTGTTACATGTACTATTATCAAGAGGTAAAAAAAATTCCAAAGCATTTGGCGCAATAGAAAAAAAGCCATAGCATTTTAAATGAAGACAAACTAGTTATTGTATCTTTCTGAGATAAGTAAGTTTAAAGTTTTGATTTGCCATAGAGATGTGAATAAAAACGAACGTAAAAGCTATCATAATTCTGCGTTTTTTAAGTTTAGAGCTTTTCAAAATTTTTGAGGTTATAGAAAAGTATATGTAGAATAATTTAGGCTAAAAAAATTAAATTTTATTTTTTGACCGATTTTGGTCAATTGAATCCTACTGTGTCCCCTTAAATTTATTCCACATGTTCTTACCGAAATGTTAAGTAAGTGAACGTTTAATGACGTTGCACAAAAAACTCAACACGAGGGTTGTTCATAATGGGCATCCTAATTCTGAACATCAATCAAGTAACGAGAATGACACCTGAGCTGACACCTCCTCACCAAACTACCATACCACGCCAATAGAGAGAGTTATATTTACGTCGCATTAAAAAACTATAAGGGGCTGTATGTGACTGATCTCGGAATTCTGAACCATGATCAAGTGACGAGGACAACACTTGCCATTGCACCCCCTCCTCTGCCGACTTTCACATCCTACCAACGGAAGAACGTTTGATTCTCGACATATTTAACATGCATCGGGACTATCTGCACGGTGGGTCTTCAGCGGTACTACGCTCGAACTCCTGCCACCAGTTCTTGATCTTGACAATTAGGCTACCCCGACCACACACACCATGACAAAAGGAGAAGCCCCTCTAATCAAGGGGAAATATGGCTAGAACTCATGACCTTATGATCGTGATTATAAAAATATAATATAAATGAATATTCTTCTTATAATTTGGGCCACTTGAAATATAATATACATATAGAAATGTTTTACAAATATCATTAGAATAAAAAATAATTTAAATGCAATTGTTTTTTTATGAAAAATTCTTCTATGCGAGGGTCGTTCAGAAATTTTTTGAGATACACATAGGTTTTTAAAGCTATACTCACAAAATTTTAGGAATGTTCTAAGTAGTCTCCCCCCTCCAGCATCAATGCACTTTTGCAGACGAATTAGAAGAGTAATTTATTTGTTTTTGTTATTTCATTATTTCGTAAGTTTCATTTTTTTATTTAGCATTATTTTGTTTGTTTTACTTCTTTAAACCCCGTGTGATACTTTGCCAATATTTCGCTGCTTATAAATTAACACTATATGAAATCAAACTGTGACGCGGATCTTTACGCGACCTCCGAACTAATCCTCTTGGGAAATCTTTGGACTATCCATTCGCGTTATTCACAACCAGCCCTTCGGAAGAAGAGAGTCGTGATAAGTAAATTATCTCATTATAAATAGGCGAGATTTTCTAGTTTTAGAAGAAGAAGGAGCGGAGATATACTCTAGTCAGGTGAGATTTTATTCAAAGGTATAATATGTGAATTATAGAGCTTTGATTATTAATAGAAGAAAACCTTAAAGTGACGATTGCTCACTAAGATTGGATTAAGGTTAGATTGATTCAGATAAAAAGTTAGATTCTGAATTAAGTGAAGGGTTCAGTTTGTTAGTCGATTAATCGCGTACGTGTTACTGTCGTTTTTCCTTTTCATGGTTATCATTGAGACATTCTCTTAAGGTATCCAACTACTTGCGACAACTTTTTTTTGAAAAAAATGGAGATATAAAAATTACAAAAAAATCCCCATATTTATTTAGTATATTTTAAGGGAAAAATCTAAAAACTGAAAAAAGAAAAAAAATTATTATTATTAAAATGGGAAAAACTAGTAAAAATGTACGAAAATTACATAAACGGGTGCTCTGTACACAGATTTTATGAAGAAATTCTCAAGTTTTCAATTTTGATGTGTTACTTTGTTATTCATGTTTGAAGTGACCTTCAAAATAAGAGATATTTTAATTTTTACAAAAGCTAGAGCACTTTATCTTAGTATATAAAATTGCTTTAAAAAGTTATTATATTCACATAAGGGAATGCACCTTTTGAAATAAAACAGTGATTGATAAATCTGAATGTCAAAACATTTCTACTGTTATGCAGAACATAAGCAAACAAATTCAGTCAATTATTTTGAAAACTTTTTGAGCCATCGCTGTCCCCGTTTGAGTTTTTCGAGAAAAAAAAGACATATTTCGAGTAAAACGCATTTTAAAGTGTGACATCTTGTGTAAAGTTATGGCATCTGCTTTCACAAAAACGCTTATAGTTTTTGTTCCAGTGGAGGGAAAATAAAAAACTTGGTATTGTTATTAAGCTAATAGGATGGCCTATAAAATAAAATTATAAGCAAATTTGTCAATTTTTGAAAAAAATATTGATTTTAGGGTAATCGGATATCTTGTTGAATTTGTTGATTATTTGAGAGAAATTGTGTCTAAGTGTTGAAATAAATAGATTAGATTTTAATCATGTTGAGTGTTTCTTCCCTCCCCCCCCCTCCCACACATCTGGGTGCTCGCGAGAGAGGCGTGGATCTCTTACAAAACTGATAATAATGCTTGTCGTAACGATGTAGAAAAATGACATCTTAAAAAGGAGTTTAAAGAAAAATTATTCATCATTTTTATTACTTAATTGAATTAAAGTGAAAAGTACTATCAATCTTCTGTTTGTAAAAGCATATTCAAATTGCAGACATGTTTCGAATTCATTCAAATTCAGGACCTACTATTTAATGATCAATATTTGTCCCAACTGTACTGTTCAGAGATTTTGAAGTGATTTGAGCGACCTCTATTATCATTCTATCAGCTGCAGTTGATTTAAAAATTAATTCATGGACTATTCAGCATAAATTGCTGCCTTATCTTGCTCAGCGCCCGCATTTCTGTACAATGTAAGTGCTGCAAAACACACACTGACGATATTTTTCGTGAATTTACACACAAAAGGACTGACTGTTAGAAAAACAAGTAATATAAAAAAAAAATTTTAAAGTCAGTTCCTACTATAAATGGATGAATAGAAAGTATTTTATTGACGATTGAAAATTTGAATATAAGATGCATGTATATATATATATATATATACAGGGAGAGAGTGAACTAATAGTAGGAATTGAATAAATTTAAAGATATTTTGCCATACCTCAAGTTCTGTGCTTAAACAGACCTATTATACTATTGAAAAATACTGCGTTACTAACAAAAATGAAGAATTTTCTTTGTTTTTCTTACATTTTTCCTACTAATAATTAAATAAAGCAAATATTTTTTATATCATTTTGTTCGCAATTTCATGCAGATTTTAGATCAGTTTACGAATATTAAATATGTTTACAAACTCGGAAGTTATTCATCAAAAACCGCGACTTAAGAAACACAAGTAGTCTGTAGGATTGAGATGAATTACAATTAACCAATTAAACAAAATCTTGTGTTGGCGAATCAACTTTCCTGGATTTTTCACGGGAATTTAATGCAATGTTTTGTTTCTCGGTAAATCGTTTGGGTCATTAGCTCCAAATACAGTTTAAGTTCTAAATAATATTAAAAAAAATTTAAGTCAATTCCTACTTAGATCAAGAAAGAAAAATTTTATTTAAGCTACTTTTTATTTAATAGTTACAATTAATATAAATATGTATATACATAGGACAGAATCATAACATTAAGTGGTAATTAATTTTTTTAATTATCATTAAAGTATCGTATTGCTCTTTTCATTTCAGTCCAACTGAATGCTTTAACACGTGAGAAAAAACCTTTTCAATTTTTGACACAAGTCGCCAAAAGAGTCTCTAAGTCGCCAACGTGGCTGTATTAGTAATCCTTTAAATAATTAGTTTTAATCCATTCATTTTTATTAATTATAAATAAGTTATTGTATTGTCATCCAAAATGATCCTGTATATAAAATTTAGCTTAATTCAGCGCTTTAAATTGTATTTTATGAACGATTGAAAATTCCATCAATATAAATAAATAAATATGCAAATATATAAATAAATAAATATATAGACAGTGCGAGCTAATTGTAGGAATTGAAAAAAAGAGTGTATATGCTTATGACCAAACGATAGTGATAACTTCAAATTTTGTAACGTTATTTCAGGGTTTAGTTAGGTGAATAAAAAACAAGGGGATATAAGTATTGTCACATAAAATAATTTATTCATATATCTGTACTCATAAAGTAATATTTTTTTGCGAAATATACAAACATATTTGTGAATTAATTGTATTCTAAGAAGGAAACAATATGTTTATGGTAGCTGAAATAGGTTATAAATACTTTAGATTCAAAACTATTTAAATATCTAAAAAAAATCTCCGTCAAGCGTTGTTCCGTACTTTGTCGTGCTTTCATTTGGATCATTTAACATATTTAAGTTGAATTTTGATTTTAAAAAATCTATTAAAGGTTTTGATTTGTTTTTCGAGAAAAATCTTTAAATTCCCCACTTAAAATATTAGGTTCAGAAGAGTTGATCCGGCTTCAGTGTAAGCAGCTACGTTTTTGTGAATGAATTCGATAATTTTCTCTACACTTTGATTTGGTGAAATATAAATAGTAACCACATTAGAATTATCTGTCCATTTTTGGCTCTACATTTCGCTCCACCAATTTCTCCTATACATGACTCATTAAACCCAAATGATTCAGTAGTATTATTACGAGTAGTATTGTTACCATTGTTACGAGTGTTACAAACCCGGGCGTAACAAGGCTTGATTTTTAAAACACATCATTCAAGCTCACTCTCCAGAAAAACGCACTAAAAAAGTTCTCACTTCAGAAAGGAATAACCTAAATATAAAATGTGTGCGTGTGTGTGTGCAATAATTTTTATCCCAGTATCATCTATGTCAACGTTGATCAAATAGTGGCTTGTCAAGACAATCAAAAAACTAAATACAGAAAAGATTCTGTATATTTGAGTCAACATATTGTTACGTAGATCCGAGGGTTCGAGGATTTTATGAAAAACAGTCACAAAGAAAATAAACAGTTCTTTAAGAGCGATGCAAATTTATTATCAAAAATCCAATCCTTTAAATACAGGATTCAGCAGCAATATCCACAGAGTAAATATCCGAAGGTCTTCACACCTTCAACAGCAATCAAACAATCAGTGTTTAAAAATACACGTATGTAAAAGATTATTCACAAGCACAGCCGAGCTAATCGCTAGTCAAAACAATCCTCACTACACACTGGTTTAATCAAGACTCATCGCCGTACCGGCGAGCATCTTTCTTTATAGACGCGACAGAAACTTCAATAAATATAACCGCTCGTGTCATTGAACGTGACACTAGTGGAGAGATCCACTACTTTCTAGAAGATTCCAGAGGGTTCCTAACTTGCCAACATGGTCGCCAAATTGGCCACTAACTTGGTCGCCAAAAATGATGCTAACTTGGCTTTAGCGCCAAGAGATTTCGCCAAATTCTCATTCAATCGCCATTATAACGTAAGGGGTGGCATTGCTTGTGAGTAGCACAATTTTAACATGAAATAAATATAATACACATAGAGTAATATAAATGCATTAAACACTCAAATACAAATTATTTCCACTATTTACACAAAATTCGTAACAATATATTTGAAAGTAAAGTTTTCTTGCATGCCGATCAACAAGAAAGATGAGAATTGAAACGCGCAATCTCCTGATCTCAAAAAATTTGTAGTAAAGTATAACAAGGCACATTTGTCTCATTAAGGTATTCGACTACCCTAAAATCGTGACTTTGTCAAAAATTGACATTTTTTTTTATGATGTTATTTTATATTAGCTTTATAAAAAATTCTAAGTTTATTATTTTCCTTTCACTAGAACAAAAACTATAAGTGTTTTAATAAAAGCAGATGCCTCAACTTTAAGCTATATGTCAAAATTTAAAATGCTTCTTACTCGAAATGCGTTTCTTAGAATAATGCTGAAACGGCGAAAACGCGATTGCTCAAAAAGTTGTAATGATAATATATTGAAATTTATTGTGTATGTTATGTATAATAGTAGCAGTGTTTTAACCTTCAAGTTTATTAATCACTGTTTTATCACATAATTTACAGTCCCTTGTGTGAATATAATCACTGTTTTTTTTTTTTTTCCTTTTGAAATTTCATATAATCACTACGATAAAGTGCTCAAGTTTTTGTAAAAACTAAAATATCTCTTATCCTGAAGGTAATTTCAGAAATGAATATCGAAGTAACATATCAAAATTGATTGAGACTTTGCACAAAAAATTTTTGTAGTAAAAAAACAGAGTGAACCCGTTTATGTAATTTTTTGTAAATTTTTACCAACTTTTTCCAATTTTATTAATAATCATTTCTTTTTCTCTTCTTAATTTTAGCATTTGTTTTCTTAAAATGTACTAAATGAATCTAAAAATCACAAAAAAAATCCCCCTTCCCATTTGTTTTTAAAAAAATTGTCGCAAAAATAGTCGGATACCTTAAGCTGATTTTAAATTGAAAATTGCTTTTAGCTATAGATTATATCAAATTCGCGAGATAAATAGATAGAATAAAACTGGGCCTATTTTATTTATGACTTATATTGATTGATTTTTATGGTGCAATGTATACCTTTTGTGAGATGCAAAGCTCACTAATGATCCTTTTTAAAATGTGCAGCCCTCCGGCATTTCCACATCTGCAAGTCCACCCCTAGTCTATGTAAAAGTGAAAACTTTAAAATTTTGAAATAATTTTTAAAAAACATTAATTAAAATCCCTAGATAATTTATTCACGGCACATTGTTTCTATAAGGTGTATAACTATATTTCAAGTTATTTTTGCCTTTTTAAAAAAAGTACTTTCCTTAAACCCGTATGTTAGTTTAGTTTGAACGTGAAATAATAAAAAATGCTGTTAGGAATAATGAGAATATGTAACAATTATTATTATTATTTTTTATGGAAGTTTTGCTCAAACTTCAGAGTTTTTCAATTTTTTTTTTATTTTTAAGAATACCATTTATTTCCGAATACAAGCCGATTCGTGTAAAATAAGAGACTGAAATTTTTCTTCAAAAATTTCCGTAAAATTTGAATCACGTATATTTACCGAAATTAAAATATATATATATGTATGTATATATATTCCCCGTGGGAAATAATTAGAACGAGAAATTTGTGTACAGCGCGTGATCGGCGATCTATGTCTCAAACCCTAGAGCAAGGGTGTCAAACTGAAAGGTTAATTTGAGCTGAGCAAGCAAGGTTTAACTTAAGATGGACCGCAGAAAAAATCTATTTTCATAGAAACGTAGGCATCGTACTTACCTAATTAAGGTATATTGAAAATAAATTACACAATTTGTTTAATAATAACAAAATAAAAAGAACATTATTAAAAAAAATTGTATAAATTCTATCTATCTTATTTTTTATTCTGTGTCGGTTTATTTTATTATATATTATTGTGTACGATATATTGGCCGCTAAAAGGCTCGTTGCGGGTCGCATGTGACCCTCAGTCCCCTGCCCTTGAGCAAAAACTTGCTGCCAGATGACCTTACAAGCATTCAAACATTCCAATGAGGGAATGTGAATTTTTAGAACTACTCTGAGAGAAACTCATATTCAGACACTGATTTCGAAGAATTTATGCAACTTATTTTTCTTTTAGAATAAAACTTTTATACAAAAAATCCAAAAAGTTATAATGTTAAAATCGCTTGCACATGACTGAAGGAAAATGTTAAAATAAACACTTATTAGAGATTAGCGGAGCAACAAATAAGTCATTCGTTTCAGAAAAAAATTCCAAAATTCCCCGGTTTGTACACAGAAACAGACATTCTTCTATATTTTTCCAAAAGGAATGGGCTCAATTCATGACGTCACATCATAAAGACAAGCACGTGTTCTCCATTGAATTCAAAACAAACATTAAACTAATTGTACTTGTTCTATAAAAATTTCTTCAAAAAGATTTTTTAAAAATTTTAAAAAAAATCTTTTTATGTTTATACTTTTAAATAAATGCATTTTGTATACATAAAAACATTTTAAGAAATTTTCTGAAAAAGAGCAAAACTTGGAAACCCAAAGCGCGTGGACTGATTAGCTGGAAAAACAAGATATTTTTTTTCGTGTGACTATGACGTCCCTGAGTTTTTTAATTTTTGGGTAAATCCAAAGGGTATCACTATCATGTTACTATGACGTCACATGTATTAGATTTTTAAAAAAGTTTTGGGTGTGTTTCAAATGATTTTGGACTAAAATTGAATCATAAATTTGTAATTAATCAAAACTACATGAAGAGGAATTTTTAACTACTTTATCAATATTTTAGAAGAAAATACAACTGCAACTCCTTAAGAGTTGTACTTGCGCTCATTTTACAAAATTGCATAAATTACTAAAATTATATATATATATATACATATTATTTTTATTTTACAATAGTATTGTAAAAAGAAATTATGCAAAAATCCAGTAGAAACAGATGAGGCAAGAGTTAAAAATTAATTTTCATTTAAGTACTTTAAGTACATTCAATTTTAAAAATTGAGCTGTCAAGCACGGAAAAGTACCTACAGAGATTGATATAAACAGACTTCACAACCGACATCTGACGGCATTTCAAACACAACACTTGACATCTTTCTCAGTTGAGTTACGGTTCCAGCGAATATTTTGTTTACCGAAAATATTCTCTCAACTATAAAGCTATCAAACTGTATTACTGTGTTAATCAACAACTTCAGCTGGAATTTATCGCCTGTCATCGCAAAATAAAATAACGCTACTCTAAAGCTCTCAAGGGACAAATAACAAAATAACGTCCCATTTTAAATTCAATAGCTATATAGAACATTAAATCAAGCATAACGTGTGTGGGTTTTAAATTTTTAAGGTATAAAGAAAAAATATTTCTTTCTTATTGTGTTATTGTTTGTGTGTGTAGCAAACTATTAAATAAATTTTATTCTTTTAATATTTAAAATGTTCTGTTCCGTGAACGAATTAAATTGTTGTGAGATGCTTTTAGATTTTATATTTCTAACAAAATAATAAAAAAACGGCGGAAGTTTCATTAAAAGAGTTTGAAAATAGTTATTTAACACATTTAGATCTAAATAAAATTCAAAGGGTAAAGAATTACTTTAAACCTTTATCTACCACATTATGATTTACTGCAGTTTTTTTTTTCATGTAATATTTTTTTAAACACTACATTGAAAATTAAGGAATATGTGTAAACAAAATACTCAACTTGAAAAAAAATATATAATCCATTAGAGCTAATTAATTAATTAAAGATATTCAATTGTAAAATTAATTATGTACACTGTTCACTTAAAATAAATAGGCAAATTTTTTTAAAGGTCTTCATTAACATACAAAAAAATAACACTTATCTTTTGACATTTACAATTTTTTTCGGAACAAAAATGACCATCATCGCAATCTGCTGAAAACACCGTCAGCTCTGAAAACGCAATTTCTGCTATAAAACTATTCATCTTCTCTACTAAAATATTTATCCTAGAACCCGTGCTGCCATATATCTTGAAAAAATGGATTTAAAAGAATATTCCTGCTAAGTATCGTCAGAGTATTCATAAAAATGTGTGTGTGGTTATTCTATGTAACTTTAAAGTGAGTAGTACTTATAAGTACCGTCGGTAGATAAGGGGTTAAATTTTATGTAATGCTTATAAAAATGACGAAATGAAATGTGTTTGCTTTTATTCGTATTATGTAGACTCAGTTTTACTGAGTTTTTAGTAGCTATATACTTATCTGGGTGTTTTTTTAAAGGAATTTGGACACGTAAATCTGCACTAAGGTCTAGTGACGAGAGCGTCACTCTAATAGTGAATTCTTAAAATTACCACATCCCGCTAAGACTTAGAAGATTCGTTCTGCTTGCATATAACGCTAGACGGATTTTTAAAGGGATAAAAGAATCAAATATGTAATACAATCTGATCTACACTGATCGATATTGGAGAATAAAGTTCTAGTTAAAGTATGATCCTCGTCTCATCCGAACTTCATCGAAATAAATATAAATTTTTGTTGTTCTGTCGATTCTTTGTACACTGTCTACATTGTACTTAAGTGAGCAAAGAGAGAGAGAGAGTAAGGACATATTACGATAAACCTAAATCATGAATTATTTAACGCAGGTTGTGTGAGAGTCAGTATTTAAATATTATTATATAAAGTCAAATTTTTATATATATATTGTTACGTAGATCAGAGGGTTCGTGGATTTTATGCAAAACAATCACAAAGAAAATAAACAGTTCTTTAAGAGCGATGCGAATTTATTATCAAAAATCCAATCCTTTAAATACAGAATTCAGCAGCGATATTCACAGGGTAAATATCCAATGGTCTTCACACCTTCAACAGTAATCAAACACAATAACAGTGTTTAAAAATACACGTAAGTAAAGATTATTCACAAGCACAGCCGAGCTAATCGCTAGTCAAAACAATCCTCACTACTCACTGGTTTAATCCAGACCCCCCGCCGTCCCGGCGAGCCTCTTTTTATAGGCGCGACAGAAACTTCCAGAAATATAACAGCTCGTGTCATTGAACGTGACACTAGTGGAGAGATCTACTTTCTAGAAGATTCCCGAGGGTTCCGAACTCGCCAACATGGTCGCCAAAGTCACCAATTTGGTCGCCAAAGTCGCCAACTTGATCGCCAAAAATGATGCCAACTTGGCTCTAACGCCAAGATTTCGCCAAGTTCTCATTGGATCGCCATTATAACGAAAGGGGCGGCATTGCTTGTGAAGGGTACAATTTTAACATGAAATAAACATAACATAGAGTAATATAAATGCATTAAACACTCAAATACAACTTATTTACACTATTTACACAAAATTCGTAACAATATATATACACGATGCTTTAAAAATTTCACTAAAAAACTAAATTAATTTTTTTAAATAACATTGCAAAAAAATACGAAAATAAATATAATTTTTTTAAATAAAATATTTTTGAGAAATTCTTCTCGTATCTCAAAAATTTTACATAAAGTAATACTAGTCTTACAATAAGTTTTATATTTTTGTAAAGTACTGTTTCCCGCTAACAGTAACATAAAATAAGAGTTTAAATGTATATCCCATACATTTTCAAATATTTTACGAAGATAATTTAGATTTTAGGGAAAATTTTTACTCATTAAAACTTGCTGCGCATATATTAACATTTTAAATTTCACGAGATTATTAAGAATGTCTATTTTTTCAATTCCTACTATTAGCTCACTCTCTCTATATATTTATTTATATATTTATTTTCTATTCATCCAATCAAGTTCAAATAAATTTTTTAAACTTGTAGTGGAAGACACTTGATGTTAATACAGTTTTTTCAAATTTTAAGTTAATTAAACTAATTACCGATTTTTCAGCCAAACCGAGTTTGCATTGTTACAACACTGAAGACAAATCGTGCTCTTTTTTCACTTCCTATTATTAGGTCACTCTTTCTCCCTATATATATATATATCATTTAAATTTTCAATCGTTAATAAAATACTTTCTATTCATCCATTCAAAGTAGGAATTGATTTCAAAACAAAATTCTTCCGAAGTAACCTGAATCAGTAGCACCCAATTTTATGTTATTTATATTGAAGTTTCTACATGTAATTTGGTCTTATAGTAAATTTCTTTTTCAAAGTTTTTCTTTTCTAAAATAAATTACTTTGTAAAATCATTGCTTTTCCAAAACATTCTTTTAAAAAATTCCAACTTTAGGTGTCTTGCGTGAGTGAGTGAGTGAGTTTGGTGTTTTATGGCGCAAGAACCAGTTTTGGCTATACGCCCAAACATTCATAGGTCTGTGGTCTGGACGGGAAAGAAGAATTGGATGACAAGATGGAGGTCGAAAATATAGAGAAGGATCACTGGGGTACCGGGGTCGTGACACCCGTGTTTACCAAAGATAGTAAACCCCTTGGAAAAAGGAAAAGATCACTAGGGTACCTCGGGATTGTGACACCCGTACCCACCTAAAAAAGGTGAGCACCCTGAGGGGTTTAGGTTTCTTGCAAAAGTGAGCAACTCTCCTGACCCTCTATTGACTATGACATTAAATAATATCAATTTTATAGAAAGATATGACTAAAATAAATAATGAATTGAGTCCCGATTCACTATAACACTTTCATTATCATACACACGCCAGCACGTGATATACAGACGTTAAAAAACCAATTATGCTGTAGAGCATGATTTGGAGGGTGTCTCAGTAGATAGCATACTAAATTTCAAAACAAAAAAAAATGAAATAATTCAGCAATTTCCCCTATGAAAGATAGATATAAAGAGAATATGGTATCCTCGAATAAGTACCGTAAAATCCAGCTGGCCAATGTTTTCAATCCACTTTTCTTTTTAATTTCTAAGTGTATTCGCCACATAAAACGCTCACACCCCTTAAGTTTATTAGGCATGTGTCATTTCTTTCAAGGGATGTTTGGAAGCTAAAGTCTTATTTTTTTGACGATTTAAGATTTTTACATTTTCAAATTGTATAGATTTTAACCTTTCTAAAAATACCTTATTTTAACCTCTAGGATCATTAGAAGCCCTTAAAACCTATTTTTAAATAATCATTAAAACTGGGCCACGCTCATTTGAAGGGCGCGAAAAATGTAAGCAAAGTACTTCGTTTTTGCTTAAAAGTTGAAAGACTGATATAAACTAAAACATATATCTGTTATTGTAAATTGAACCTTTTATTTTTTTTTTTTTATTTCCTAGCCGATTAGAAATCTTCCTGTTTACATTAAAATCAATTTATCTCAAAATGTAAATATTTTGCTGTTCGATATACTTTTTTCTCAGAAACTACTGTTTACAGGTATGTAAATTTTTAATGATATATTTATAATGATGACTAATATATACCGAAATGAGCTTTTTGTAAAAAACTCAAAAATTTATTTTTTACAAATTTTTTTATGTGAAAAATGGGTCAAATTTCACTATGTCTGATAAAATATTTTATAAACTATGAAAAATTCAAAATTAGCTAAAAGCTTATTTGAGTATAATGAGAAAGGTGTACTTTAATTGTATGAAAAATTTCAAGCATGTGCATATAACAGATTTTGAGAAAAGGTACATCGAAAATAGCCAATTTAACATTGTCAGTATAGAGAGGTTTCCAACTCCCCTTAAATAAACAATATTCTGATCTATCTAGAAGTTCATTTTTTATACTCGTATCCAAAGCTATCATTTTCACGCTTTGCGGTATTCAAAACAAACATTTGAGTAAAAATAATTATTAAAAATACGTAAATATTTTTTGAAAAATAGTCTAAAAGCTTTACCGTGAAAAAACATTTACTATTCTCTAATTCTAATGCTAAACTTTAAATTTAAGTTCTTCTACTGATTCTTGGGATCATCAGATTGGAAAAAATACGCATTGTAGTTATTTATTGGAGATTATTTTATTGCCTACTTAGTCAAAAAAAATCTTGGTCATAAATATCAAAATTATCATAAGTAAGTCTATTTTTTTTAATAAAAGTATGATAGAATATCACTTTGTATCAATGTATTTTAAAAAGTATCAGGGCTATTTGGGCATTTTGCGATAATAAAACAAAGATAATTGCTGAGAGGGGGATTATGTTTTCAATTTGCAACGATCAATTTCTTTTTCCTCACTTTAATTCGTGCCAGTAAAGTTGGTGCCACGGGCACTAAAAAACAGTACAGTAGAACGGCGTTTATATGATCAATTGGAGGATTAGGAGACTATCAAACTTGATCCTTACCTTAATAAAGGATCTAACCTATCATCCGATTTAATCTAATACCAATTCAATCTTAGTGAGCAATCGTCACTTTAAAGTTTCCTGCTAATAAGTCTCAAACCACAATAATTCTAATATGATACCTTTAGTAACAATTTCACCTTACTCGAGTATATCTTTTCTCCTACCCTTGTTCCAAGCTAGAAAACCTCAACTATATACATAGTAAGTTAGTTTAAATACAGTAGAACGTCGTTTATCTGAATCCATTGGGACCGGACACTGTTCGGATATGCGATTGTTCGGATAACCGAAAACTGAATGCGATCCATGCAGTATATGAAACAGGACACCAAACGAATATCGAAAATAATCACATGTGGGAAACGAGCTTGAAGAAAAAGCAAAATAGGTACAAAATGTCGCAATTTTACCTTCATTGTGCGAAATATAGTCACTTATTTTTCGCTATACCATTGTTCACCGTTTTTTCGCAGCAAGATCTCCGATTCTTTTGAGCAGCAGTAGTTGAGTAGGACAGCACTCTGATTGTTGTTCGTACCGCTCCATAACTGTCTCTAACGCAGAAAATATGTCAGCATTTGATGGACCCTTGCTACTTTCTTTGTTGTTGTTTTCCTCGTCTTCATCCGTTTCATCGTCCACAGGGACTATAATCAAACATTGCTTTTCCGTTTTAACTTCGAAGTCATTGCAGTTCACAACTCAACAAAAGAGCACGTATACACCCCCTCACTTGGAAACAAACTGACCTAATATTCCCCCCGCAGATGATTACCAAATCCCACAACTGAAATTCCCCAAATATCCCTGACCTTGGGTTTTTCCGTCACTTTTGTCCTCACGCTAAACAACTATTGAGCTTTGCACTGTTCTAAAACGTATTCATATTCAGTACATGTAGTTAACAGAAAAACTTGTCTGGATATTTAACGTTCCGGATAATAAACGTTAGGATAAATGACGTTCTACTGTACATGTGAATTTCCCACCGACCAAGAAAAGTATACGACCCGCATGTACAGATGGCGCTAGTAGCCATCTTTTGTTTACAATTTGTATTAGTTATTCCTGTAGCACGTAACACGACGCACCAACCTTCGCTCAATAAACCATAATTTAAGAATACAGTCCTCTACCCTAGGGATGGGTATTAAGTCGATCGCGGTCGACCGGTTGACCACCAAAACGTTTCAGGATGACCGCCTTTATTAACACTTAAGACGCGCATACTAAAAGAAACATACTCATGGCACACCGATGCCAGCTAGACTAGATAATCGGCCTTTTATAATCGATGCAACTGTGTTTACTTAAGCACAAATGATTGGATAAATCATCTGACACTATCTTCATTGGAAGTGCACGATGACGCTTAACACATTCACTGCCGCTGTAGAAGAAAATGTGATGCCTGCTGTATAAATGAATTTTTTCCACCACTTACTGAAGGGGTGAATAAATGTTGACGATCAGTTCTTCTCGCGATGGCACGGATTGGCTATTCAAACATCATCCACACTCGGTACTTCCCCGGGATTGGGTTTCGTATCGATGTCCTGTCCTACGATGGAGCGAGATTAGTTGGCTGAATAAGTACATGTCGGTTTTAGACAAACTGATTCACGTATATTCTCTCTCGCTGCTTTGAATATGTTCACGCTCCACGGTTTAGCAGTCGTTCATATTTGTTCGAGCATTCTACTTGACAAATTTGTGTTTCTTGTGTTTTTTGTAGTAAAAATACTAAGCTTGTGATACAGTCCCCCTTTGGTGACCGTATCTTTGATTGTCAGCGTGAGCTAGAGGTGTAGGATTTGTAAAAGGAAAAGACATTTTAAATTCTTAATATTTTATTGAGAATAGAACTTAATGTCTAACAATTTAAATAAATTTAAATAGCGAGAATCTAGAATGAACAAACACACACAAAGATAGTTAAACCGAATTACGTAACTTAGACCACTTTCTCTAAATAATTATTCAATCCACCTACTCTCACTTTAATATTATAAGTCCTAATATCAAATAATCAGTCCTACCTTAATCCAACCTAAGATTCGATATCTATATGGAAACGTCTGGGCGCGCGTGCAATGGTATGTACCTTGTAGTAATAGCTGGATTTCCAGGTAACTTCACGAGTGGCTGTCAATTCACGCTTGTATCTCTTCAAACATAACTTTCCCCAAATTGCCTTCCTGTTTACTGAAACTTCTGTTCTTTTAAAAGCTATCTTATTTGCATTTCTTGTTCACATTTCGCTTCTTGGGTTTTGGTTGGAAAAGAGTTGCCATTAATCTTGGCCACCAAAGAACCCAGAGGTTATGTTAAAAAAAGACGCGTGAGCCCGTCACAAGCTGTCATATTTTAAAAGAAAAGTACAATGTCGAAAACAAGTGTCAAGAAGAAAACATACAATTTGAATAAAAAATGTCCATTGGGGGGACCGCAGCACCTTAAGAACATTAGAAGTAGCCCGTTTACAGGAAAAGTCTGCCCACCCCTGCTCTTGCCTCTTGTTTGAGTAGTTTTTATACATAACTCAAAGTCTAAATATACACCATTCAGTACATATACAAAATGTTTAATCATATTTAAATGTATCGAATTCTTTTATTTCTTTAAGAGATTGTGAATCATTATAAAATGTGCAAGGGTCATTTTTTAAGCCAACAGTTTTGAGAGTCACCTGTTGTTCAATCTAACAACCTGAATGGCTCCAAACTTGATAAGGAAAATATGATTTCGTGAAAAAAGAAATTAGTTTAGAAAATCGCCGATAGGAGATTTATGGCGCTACTGTAGCTTACCAAACCGAGAATCAGCATAAAATTCGGGTATGAAAGAAAAATGCAAATTCAAATGAATGCGACAACCACACCAGTCATTTGGGCTATAAAAATGCGTAGACAGTTTGTGAGAGGTTGCCACCTCTCTCTTGAGCACCTAGATATGGTGGAGGTAGGGAAGAAACACTCTACATGATCCAATCAATCTATTTATTGATCACATAATGAAAAGACAGAAATCTAATTAATAATAGTAAGAGAATGTTAACCGTCACGATGTTAACCGTGAACGTGGAACAACGACGGTAATACACGAATGATTAGGAAACTATCAAACTCGATCCTTACTTTATAAAGGATCTAACCCATCATCCGATTTAATCTAATATCAATTTAATCTCAGTGAATTATCATCATTTTAAAAATTCTTTCTCCAAATAAATCTCTTAATCACATTAATTGAAATATGATACCTTCATAAACAGTCTCACCTGGTTTCGGGGGCTTATTTCCTCTCCTCTCTATTCAAGCTAGAAAATTTCGACTGTATATAATAAGTTAATTTGAATATCAGGATTTTCTTCTTTCGAAAGGTTGGTTGTGAATAATACGAATGGATAGCCAAAAGATTTCCCAAAAGGATTAGTTGAAGGATCGCGGATAAATCCGTCACAAGTTCCGAAGAATAGTATGTGATGGAGTTTTACGAGAATTTCTATTAATCCTGTTGGGGAATCTTTAAGCCAGCAATCGCGTTATTTCACAGCCATCCCTCTCAAGAAGAAACCGGGAAACGCAAATTACCTAGTGTATATATAGTTGAAGTTTAATAATCATAGATTAGAAGGAAAAGGAGCGGAGTTGCTGAAAACAGTGCTGTTACTGTAAGGATCAAAATTTCGACGCGTGACTATAGGATGGACTTTAACCATTAGAATAAATTAAGGAAGTTAGGATTCTTAAGATAAAATTTAGTAAAGTTAAGCTATGCGGATTTCGTGCGCTTATTCACATAGGGTTGGAGCTCTCGTTATATCACTCTATGGTTTCCCTCTACAGTTTGCTTGTCTTGGAATATTATCTTTGGTAATAATAAATTGGATTTATCATGGTTAGTTTGGGTCACATCAATCTTTACCTTCCACTGATTTAGGTCGATTAGATGAGGAGGAAGCTTCCCCCCGGGGGGAGGAGGCCTTTACATGTATTCTCAGCTGAAATAAGACCTATTACTAGAAAGCGCATGATTGCTAAAAAACTAAATTATAAAATTCATCCACAGCTGCTCGTGAGCTTAGAATCCTACAGGAGCTCCGTAAGGAAGCTTTATCACTTAAAGCCTTGAAAGAAATGATTAAGAAGTTCACTGAAAATTCTTCACTCTAGTTTTCAGGCATACAAAACAGATATATAAATCGAAAGATAATGCAAAGAATATAACTAAATAAAACTAAAAAACGATATTTAGGTCATTTTGTTTTATTGTGCCATGTCAGAATCTCGACGCTTCCTGGCACGGACGAGGAGAGAGAGGAGATAAAAGGGAGTGGTAACGAAAGCGAAACAGAGATCTACAAATGCTGAACTGTTCATTTCATCATTTCACTAAACCAGTTCGGAGATTTGATCAAATAACTTACTCACATCAAGGAAATGACATCAAATATAGACGTTATTTTAACATCTTCCGTGAATTAATCATCTCTCTTAGGGATTTGATGAAAGCCCTACTTTTTCATCATTTTCCTGCGACATATATATAGCGAGGCTCTTTGGAGGTAATTTTCTTTTTACTGAATCTTCCCATATCATTATTAGTTCAATACTGAGTTTGACGCCATTTCGATTATTAGATCGAGCTACAGGTGGCTCTGAATAGCGCTAGTTTTAAAAAATCACCCAGTAATACCTCCACCAATATTCATGGAAGCCTTTGTTTTGGAGTATAAAAGCATACAATCCTAAATCTTCCCACCTGTATGAATCTTCTCAACGCTTATGACAAAATGTCATAATAAATATTATTTGCATACCCGCTGGATATTTTTTCGAGTATTTGACAGATTTCGTTTTAGATGTCACACTCTGGTTGTCACGGAAACCGCATTAAGTTCATTAAAATTCGTCGCGCGCGTGTTTGGGATTGCGAGGGTCTAATTGATGAATGCTTCCCTTGGGAGAGGAGAAAATGTTTTTGCTTTCATTCTATTTTTCCTCATTAATGATTTTATGGATCAAAGAACAATTTAATAAAAAAAAAATACGATTTTAAAGAATTCTTAGAAATCGTTTTTTTTATTGAAAATGGTAATGCAAGTGTTAGTTTTAAATTCTGAATAAATGAAATACACAGATCATAATAAAAAATAAACGCAGAGTAGAGGGCCTATTAAGGAATATCTTTTACATTTCTAAGAATAATTTTACTAAAACTAAACTAAGTGGCACAACAGCCCATGAGAGCCATGGCCTGCTGTGCCTATCTCAGTATACGTGACCTTGGGCAATGAGGTGCAGGAGCAAATGTCCCGGTAGGTGATCAGTCTGACACGAAACCCCCAGTGTTTAGTTCTTAAGCAATCTGGATACTCATTTAACGATCCACTGAAGGGATGAAAGGCTGAGTCGACCTTGTCTTCACCGGACCTGCAGCGGAGAAGCGCGATATTCTATCACTCCGCCACTGGGCTTAATTTTACTAGTTTCCCATTAACATCCCCAAATCATCATGAGGACATACTATAACTATTTGTAATCAATTGTCACTCATCAAAAAATAGTATTTATTTTGTTATAAAAATTTATTTAAAAAAAAGGACAAATAGAAATTATTATTAGAAGGTGGCGATGTGGAATAAGTGGTTTAAGCCCTTTGAAAACTAATTAGACTTCATAAAACATAGTTATTTCTTCCATGAAAACCATATCTGCAAGAGATCTCTTGCAAGTCGTTTCGAGACAATTTACAAAAATCATAAATATGATCTTTGTCAAGGTAATCCCACAGAAAATTTCTCTCTAGGAAGAGAGTGTGCTATGACTTCCCACAAAGCATAAAAAAAGGGGAGGAATAAAAGGGCATGGCCACTGGCCAGATAAGGGATTTCTTTTCATCCCAATCGTCTATCGGACGCACGGCACAACTGCTGACCGACAAGTTAGAGCAGGGTTACTCAACCTGTTTTTCTCATGGACCGTATAATATGTTACTTATTTCACGCGGTCCACAAAATGAGGATAAATGAGGGAGGGAGGAGAGAGAAATGCTTTAAGACCAAGATAACATTGGAAATTTAAAATGTGAAAAATTGATCAAAACATTTTAATTCCTGTTTTGCTTTTTTTATTATTTTTTATTTTTGTCCGTAACACTAAATTCGAAGCATTTACGAAACACTTCTTCACAATTTCTGCATCAGTAAACAGATTTCATATGATTACCGATCATATAACAAACTTCATAGGATGATCTTTGTTACCGTTGTGATATTACCACCGACAAAACACTTTGTTACTGTTGCAAAGATTATTCAAGAAAGCTTATTTATCACCTCCTACAAGAGATCTTCGAAGAAAAGTGTCATTGAATAATTCCTGTTTAATTGGTATTTTTTTAATACAGCACTTTCGTGGCAAATCGAACAATGACTGATCATTATTTGTTTTTCACTACACATAATTTAATCGCAGTGAACAATCGTCACTTTAAAACTTCCTCCTAATAAGTGCTTAATCACAATAATTCAAATATGATACCTTCAGTAACAATCTTACCTGAATTGGGTTTATTTCCTTTCCTACTCTCTATTCTAGTTAGAAAACTTCGATTATATATAGTAAGTAATTGAATTTCACGATTTTTTTTCTTCCGAAGGGTTGGTTGTGAATAGCGCGAATGGATAGCCCAAAGATTTGCCAAGAGGATTAGTGGAAGGATCGCAGATAGATCCGTCGCAACAGTTATTGAACTTTTGGAAAATAGTCTGATAGTTTTCTTTGTATTGTCTTTTTCAGCATCCAACTGTCAACAGATCGTTCGATGCAATGCATTTTGTTATTCATTTCACCATTGGAATGTGCGTCTAAATAACTGCACATACTTTTCGTGATGTTCCGCATTTCGGGTGACGTGGGAACAGGAGCTGCCTTATTCATTTCGATTTCATCGTCGAAACCTGCATCAATGATATTTTTTGAGCTTTGAACAAACTCCAAAATGTCCTTGTCTGCCCCATCATTGGGGCTGTACACACATTATCATCATATATTGAAATGAATTCTTCCGATGATACAGTAGGACAGTCCAATAACACAGAAACTTTCTCAAACTTCGGATGGTTTTTTTAAGTAATTTTTTCATTCCCAGAAGGGAAATCTTTTCGTGTTAAGCGATTTTCGTTTTGTGTTAAAAAAAACATGTATGAAAATACGTAATAGTTTGTCGGGACCTTTGTGTTATTTCATGTTAACCGATATTTCGTCTTAAGAGTTTTCGCGCACAACGTATTTCACTGCATTGAGAGGGAAATTTCGAATTCTCTGTACTTCACTGCTGAGAGGGTAGTGTGGCAGGAAAGACAGTTTGCGGAGCAAGAAAAGGCATTCTTTCAATAATTGTTAATTAATAGGAGTGAGACTTTAGGAGTGGACTAGGCAACTAATTTAGTCGCCAAGCTTGGCGACATAAATGTTATTCTTTAAGGGAAATCCAAAAAAAATCTGTGATTATTATTTCTCGAGAAAGTTCTAGAAGCAACGTCTGATGTACATAAAGCTGACCAAGAACAGTAATAATAGTCAACAACAGCATGAAAGCGTGTCTGTTTTCATTGATTTAATGTGTTATTATGATTAGATTTTTGTATTGCTGCAAGAATTCGTGCTATTTTCGACTTTTCGAGTAATATTTCAGATTTTTACGAGTGTTAAGGTGACATGGTACGATTTAAGCAAAAATATTTAATTTAATAATGTTCAAATTTTTTTGGTTGCCTCCTATGTGTGTTATGCTACTTAAAACAGAAATTGTGTTCAAAATTTCATAAAAAGCCATTTAATTTTTAAAGGAAAAAACTTAAAATTTGTGAAGTGATTTTAAAATGCTACTCCTCCTACAAAGAATGTACGTACCCGCATGAAATTTGAATTACAAGTACGTCAAACTATGTATAACAAAAATTGGTATGAGTTTTGCGATAACATGATTGGTATTCGTACACAATAAATCTTTTTATTAATGGTTATTAAAATTTCCTTAAAAAATGTATAAATTCTGAGTTTAATTATTTTTAAAAGATAAGTATTGCTTTGATTCAAAATTGCATACCAACTTTTGTTACATGTACTATTGGCAGCAGGTGCGAAAAAAATTCAAAGCATTAGGCACAATAGAAAAAAAGTCTTAGCATTTTAAATGAAGACAAACTAGTTTTTTTATCTTTCTGAGATAAGACAGTTTAAAGTTTTGATTTGTGTGCCATACGGATGTGAATAAAGACGAAAGTGAAATTTATCATAATTCTACGTTTTTTTAAGTTTAGAGGTTTCAAATGTTGTAAGGTTATAGAAAAGTATATAAAGAATAATTTATAGGCTAAGAAAATTAGATTTGATTTTTTCACCGATTTTTATCAACTGTCTCCTTACAATGTCCCCTTTATTTTTTCAGTCGGTTAAAACTTTTGTAATTACTGAAGAATTCCGGAATAAATTGCGAACAATCCTACCTGTTAATTGCGTGTTGCATTTGAAAGAAGATCCACTATGTAACAATAATTATAATTGTCTTTACAAATTCGTTTTATTAAGACATGAAATAGTTCTATGAAAAACATTGAACACAATTTATTTTCTATTTTTTTTCATTTTGTATACTAGTAAATATCTTATTCACAAAAAAATAAATAACGTGCAAAAAATCGATTGCTTTCAAGTTTTTGAAAAACTTTGCCATGAATATATATCTGAGTTCTTTCGGCATCCAATTTATCGTCCTGCAAGTCTTAAAGAAACGAATAAACATAAAATAGATAAGGTTAACATAAACTTTTAAAGGCTCGGCAAACATATCAAGTCCTTCGATATTTGTATTCTGTAACGTTATCCGAGCTACTTCCTTTTAGAATAGAGAGGAACTCTCCAACCAACACACATTTCTATTCCCTCCTTTTTTTCGATACATCCAAAAGAATAAACCAGTGTCTAGCTGTTTCCATCATTTCGTATAGCTGAAAAAATATTTTTCAAGCTGTTGATAGGGAAAAACTACCCTGAATGCTTCCGTTAATTCATATGGGATGTGTTGCAAAAAAATGTAATAGCTTGTGGTGGATCTATACGCGTTTCTTCAATTAATCCTGTTGGGAAATCTTTGAGCTATCAATTCGCGTTATTCAAACCAACCCTTCGGAAGAATAGAATCGTGATACAGTAGAACGTCGTTTATCCGAACGTTTCATATCCGGACTAGTTTTTTTCTTGTCAACTATATTTCACTTGAAAGGCAGAGCCTGAAAAATACATGGAATAAGCCGTGTCCAGATTTATAAGGCGAAAAAGACTTCAATGACGACTATAGGGAGGAAATTACTGACTTTGTCCAATTGATCCCAGGATTTCACAAATGTGACAATGAAGATGTAGAATACTGGATGGCATGTGATGCAGAAGACTGTGGATTTGAAATGCTACATGATGACGAGATTGCGACTTACGTGCAAGAAGAATCCGACCCTTTCGACGATGAAACGGAGGAAGACGAAGACAACAACAACGAAAGTATCAATGGTCCATCAAATGGTGATGCATTTTCTGCGTTAAAGACAGCTATAGAGTGGTACGAACAACAATCAGAGGGCTGTCCTACTCAACTACTGCTGCCCAAGAGAGTCAGAGACCTTGCAGCGAAAAATAAGTGATTATTTCCCACAATAACGGTAAAATAACGACATTTTATACCTATATTCTGCTTTTTCTTTAAGCATGTTTCCCGCATGGGATGATTTTCAATATTCATATAGTGTTCGGTTTCAAGTACAACATGGATCGCATTCTGTTTTCGGTTATCCGAACAACCGTGTATCCGATTGGTGTCCGTTCCCAATGGATTCAGATAAATGACGTTCTAGTGTATTTAAACTATCTTACTATATATATATAGTTGAGGTTTTCTAGCTTGGAAGGAGGGTAGGAGAGAAGATATACTCGAGTAAGGTGAAATTGCTACTAAAGGTATTATATTAGAATTATTGCGATTTGAGACTTATTAGAGGAAACTTTAAAAGTGACGATTGTTCACTAAGATTGAATTGATATTAGATTAAATCGGATAATAGGTTAGATCCTTTATTAAGGTAAGGATCAAGTGTGATAGTCTCCTAATCCTCCGTGTTTTACCGTCTTTGTTTCACTTTCGCGGGTAGCATTGAGACATTCTCTTACTACTATTAGTTGAAATTATGTCTGTTCCTTGTGTGGTAAAGAAATATATTAATTGGATCATGTAAAGTGTTTCTTCCCTATCTCCCACACATCTAGTTGCTCGAAGAGAGGTGCGAGCCTCTCACAAGGTTTACACTGAATAAATGATATATTTAAAAGGATAGGATTTACTTAAGCCTCATTTACAAGACAGAAAATTGCCGGAAAAATACCGGCATTTATCTTCTCTTGATCCATTTACATGACGAGCCAGTATTATACCGGTTTGAAAAGTGGGTTTGATTTTTGTACCCGTTTTGAAGCAGGGTAAATGCGGAGAAAAGCGAGTTTGTTTTCAAATTTTCCTATACATTGCAACCGATATTCATTTATTCAAAGATGGCTGCTGTTATTGATTGCATGTTGATCCACTGAAGAAATAAGAGCTTTAGTTAACATCAGGGGAAACCAAAATATGCAACAAGAATTTGATGGAACAGTCCGGAATTCGGAAGTGTAAAAAAAATTTGTGACGAATTCAAAACAAAATTGATATGATCGGACAATTCCACAAATTTGTAAAAATAAAAGTTTTGAAACAGGACTTCTTCGGTACTAATTTGGTATAGAAGTGCTATGCGCCAAGTTGTTGCTTATGTTCACCAAGATGGGCGATAACATTACAATAGGGTTACCTTGACATTTTTGCTGTTTTTGGAATATTGTAACTTTCCAGTACTTTTTAATAGATATAATTTATAAATGTTAGTACATATTATGTAATTATTTTATTAATAATATAATATAAAGATACAATTATTATTATAAGTAATTATCAGATAATATTTGCTATTTATAATTGTTTTTTCATTATATTTACTTATAAATATTATCACATATTATATTATGTAACACTGATCAAGAGAATTACTACGATGGTTAGCTCAGTTCAACTTTTTATTCATGGTTTCTAAATTCAATCTCTGATTCTACTAATGACTAATTATTTCAAACTCATTTACACTTAAATTGAACACATTACAATTACATCAAACAGTTAATAATAAAGAAATAGCGCGAGATTTGCGCGAGCAGACATTGGCATCTGCTTTCTTCACCGAGCTGGCAGACTAGCTAGTTAAGTATTCACTCGGCGCAAAGAGAGCGCACTATCACCCATCTTTTTACCATTCGTTACATTTATATATAAATAATTATTATTGTTCTTTGTTCATAATTAGTATTTTATTATTCATTTATAATTATTATTTTTTTATAATTATTACGTTACATGAGTATTCTTATGAATAATTTTTATATTACAATACCATGATTTCACTCTTTTTTATAATTACTATTAAATTATATTATATGATTATTATACATAATAATTACTATTATTAAATCATACTATATAAATATTATATTAAATTATAAGATATTAATTAAATTATAAGATTATTATTATATACTGCATAATATTATTAGTACATGGAACTTTTTATTATATTTCATACCGTTATTCATTATTTATTGTGTGATCTTAATTATTCTCAATCTTTTCCTATATTCTTCTTCCGAAATATATTTCAATGTATTTCAAAACAATTTTCAAAAATTGTCTTCCTCACAATTTGATACGCTAGGCCGCCATCTTGGATTCCATTCCAGCGACAACAAGCACTGCTTGGTGTGATTCCGTTATCGCGCCAAGCAGCGCTTGGCGTCATGCACCGTGATATCAAACTAACACCAATTAGAGAATATATTTTGTTTTTCTCAAAAATTACAGTTTAAATAGTCAATAGTCGCTACTTTTTACGTATGACGAGTATACTCGTCATAACACAAAATCCTGCAACTTCTCCATGACGTATATACGCGTCAATCGCCTTTAAGTGGTTAAAATTTGAACGAATACACTGGTATACACTCCAATCAATACTCACCAAACAGGAGAATTCTTAAGCAACGAATCATAAATCTTCAAAGAGACTTCATCCTTTTCGACGCTTCATTACAAAGAGCGACATAATAGATGCAATTCTGCATACCATACCACGTGAGGTATTCCCCATCGGATAGATTTCGTATCAGATGAAACACTCTCGTTGTCATGGAAACGAATCATATCTAATTCATTAAAATTCTTGGCGAGTTTTGGATTTCTCGTGTGTAATTGAAGAGGGGTTCACTTTACAGAAGGATAAAGAGTTTTTTCCCCACCACCAATGACGATTACATAGATGGAGTGTTGTAGCAGGTGCATGGGTTTTCATTATTTACGTAAGAGTCGTTTGAAAGTAAAATTACGCATTAAAATGGTAGATTGGCGAGTGTTTATCGAATGGTATTCATTAAAGAATTCAAACTGCGTGAAAAGAATCCTTAATGGCATTTCGAAACAAGAGATAAATTCTCAAAAAATATTTTTCGAAGACTTGAATTGTGATTTTGTCTGATACAGTGTGTGATAAACGTTTAACACAAAAACGCTTAAGGTATCCGACTACTTTCGGAACCGTGATTTTGCAAAAGCGTATAAATGGATACGATTTATGATATTTAGTGTCACTTAGATTAGAAAATGTATATAAAATGGTCTTAAGAATTGTGTGTATTACAATAAAAAATTATTTAAGTTCACTATTTTGACAAAAAATAAGCAGAATGACCCATTTTCAAAATATTCTCCTTTTGTAAAAATTGTTTCTATTATAATAATGTTTTGCCTGTCTATAGCTCAGACCTCTCTACAGAGGCTCAACTAGAATTTTTGAAACATATAACTTAGAAGTCGGTTTATCCATGTTTTACGGCAACAGATGGGAGAAATTTTAAGAAAAAAAAATTCCGATAATTATTTCAATGGGTTGTAACTCTGAAACTAATGTGAATTTTTCAAAAATTCTAGTTGAGCCTCTGTACGAGAGATCTCGATATATACAGGCAGGGAAATATTATTATAATAAACACTATCCAAAGAAGAACATTTTGAAAATGGGTCATTAAATATGTCAAAAGAATGAACTAAAATCAAATATATTATATTCTTAAAACAATTTTATACATTTTCTAACTCTAGCACTAAATATATAAATATTATCATTTATATGCTTAATCACAGTTTCACAACAGAGTCGGATACCTTAAAGCAAAAAATCGGTTTAACTCAAATAAGACAACGGTCTGACATGCTACTATATTTCAATTTTGATTTTTTTTTTTACCTTAACACGAGACGAAAATCACTTGAAACGAAAATATTTCTCTTCCAGGAATGAACAAAATACGGAAAACACCACCCGGATTGGAATGCCCTACAGCATCATTGGAAGAAATCGTTGCGGTATGTGTTGTAAATGTGTACACAGCCCCAGTTATGACTGAAAAAGATATTCTGGAGTGTGTTCAAAGCTCAAAAGTTATCATTGATGCAAGTATCAATGATGAAAATGAAATGAATAATGCAGGTCTTGTTCCTGCGTCATCCTAAATGAGGAATGTCATGAAAAGTATGTGGAGTTATTTACACGCACATTCCGAAGATGAAATAAATAATGAAGTGGACGACGTTGAACAATTGGTTAACAATTTGATGTTTAAAAAAATGCAAAGAAAAATATCAGACTTTTTTTTCAAAAATTGAATAAATGTTTGGTTTTTAAATATTTTTGAAAATTTTGTATTAATTTTCTTCACTTTCTTCCGTATATTTTTGTTTCATTCTTTTTATTAAATATATGCATACATACAAAACAATGAAAAAATAAACAGTACAAATTTAATTTTGTTGATTTTTTTTTTTGCATTTTCCTTTAACACGAAATTTTTTTAACGCGAAAGAATATTTCAGTTTCCTTAGTTTCGTGTTAAGCGATTTTCACTGTATATAAATTCGAATGTTTACATATTTGCTTAAGTCTTATACAAATTCAGACCATTTAATCGAATCGTTTCAAAATTTTACTGGGAACTTAGTTGATGTTTCAAAGAAACCGTACATATGTGTCCGTGAAAAGTTTTTTTATTTTTCAAATTTATGCATTTAGCATTATTCTTTTTTTTTCTAAAACGCATGACTGAAGAAGAATTCGTGTGTATATGTCAAAGTTGTCAAATATCACATGTAGCCAATAGTGCGAAACCGCTCCCACACAGGTTTAAAGAACGCGATTACTGCATTTGACATCTTTTGTATTTGGCAACCTTAAGAACGGATTCTCTTGAAATCGACGCACAAGGGCATTATAGGCATAAACTGCCATTTCTGAACTATTCGACCAACAGGATTGAAATTTAGCAAGCATGTTTCTTTTGTTGAGTAGATCAGCTATGAACGGGGTTCACAGAAATTTACACCTAAGAGGGATTTCAGGGCCATTATAAATTCTCATTTTTGAACATTACAACCATCATATTTGAAGTTTTTTCGCCATATTTCTTTCGTTAAATAGAAATTCACTAGGAAGGAATTTTGTAGAAATTTGCTCCCAGGGTTAATGGGTGTGTAAAACATAAATATACTTTTTTTTTTAGGTATTCATGTCCTGTTCTTTTTAAAGCAAAAGGTAAGAGCTAGAAAACTGTTCTTCAATACAACGGAAAGCCTAATGCTACGACTTAGATATGAATAGTCGGCCATCCGGTATAGTGGTCAGGGACGCTGACTGCTGTGCCGTAGGGCCTGGGTTTGAATCCCGAAGATATGGATGTTTGAAAATGTATATTGCCTTAGGGCCCGGGGGTACTTAACTCCCATCGGCCCAAGTCCCCCGTGATATGGGGGGAAAGGGGGTGGGGGGCCCCTGCCCTTTCCCCCAGGATGTTCTCCTAAAATGGGGGGGCCCGAAAAAAAGTACGTCACCTTTTGCCTCGGTTTGGGCCAACAAAGGCGTACATCTACCCCGCGATACTAAACCTGCACCCAAAAGCCCAAGGGTCATGGCCGCTCTGAAATTTACTTTTAAGAGCAATGTTTTAAAAAATTTTTGGGGGAAATTTTTGTAACAAATCAAATATTTTCAATTTTTGCTGTCGGTGTCAAAGGGGGCAATGATTTTTTTTTTTTTTTGTAAGGGTTACTTATTGATAACAGACAACATGGTGGACCATTTTAGGGGGGAACAAATTTTAAACTATCCTTCATCTCTTGCAACAAAAAATATTTGAACAAATATATCTTTGAAGACGATTGGGGGTTTACTATTTTGTAGTGAAAAAAAAAAATGGATCAAAAATTACTGGATTTTATAAAAGTGCTGTTTTTAAAAAAATACCAATAAACGGGAAACATTCAATGACTTTTTTTCCTCAAAATCTTTTTTCAGAATTATGGTAGGCTTTTTAAAAATTTTTGCAACAGAAAAAATTTTTTTCAATGGTAATATCACAACAGTAAAAAAAATATCCTATGAAGATTGTTATATTATTGATAATCATGAAACCCGTTTACTGATGCAAATTTGTAAAGGGGAGTTTTTTTAAAATACATCTCTTTATTTAGTGACAAAATAAAAAATAAAAAAAAACGATTAAAAAAAGTAGTTATAATATTTTGATCAATTTTTAAAAATTTAAATTTCCAAGTTATCTTAGTCTTTAAAACAAACCCCCCTCCCCCTTTTTCCTCATGTTGCGGCCCGCGTGATATAACTCGTATGTATACGGCCCGCATGAAATAGCTGACATATGTATGCGGCCCAGCAGAAAAAAAGGTTGAGTACCCCTGATCTAGCCTCTTGCCATGAGGAATTTCATGGACCTGAATCCGACGCAGTCGAGATCAGTTGACATAAGAAACGACAACAGATATGAATAACTTAAAAAATGTATCCGTACATTACCATGAAGTACTCAGCTGAACAAGTTAAAACTAGTACTTACTTATTTTAAAATGATGTATTACACAAGAGTAACTTTGAAAAATTTCAATTTATCTTATTTTTCATTTTTCCCCCGGAAAAAACAACAAAAAAATAAAAAAAATTTAAGTCAATCCCTACTTAGATCAACGAAGAAAAATTTTTTTTACTACTTTTTTTTAAAAAAATTTTTAAAATTTTATAAAGATGCATATACATAGGGCAGAAACACGCACAAAGGATAATTCATTTTTTAAAACGTCATCAAATCAATCATGTGTATAAAATTTCAGTTCAACTGAATACTTTTTAAAATTTAGAAAAAAAACCTTTTTAAGTTTTTTACACAAGTCACCAAAAAGGGTCGCCAAAAAGAATACCAACGTGGCTGTATTTGTAATTATCTAAATAATTCGTTTAAATCAATTAATTTTCACTAACTTTAATTAAATTACTGTATTGTCATCCAAAATAATCATGTATACAAAATTTCAGCTCAATGGAGTGCTTTAAAATGTATTTTATTAACGATTGAAAATTCCACCAATATAAATAAATATATAGAGAGTGTGAGCTAATAGTAGGAATTGAAGAACAACACGAGGTTTGTATCACAACTATTACCCCACAAAAAATTCAAACAGAATACAACATTTTATTTCTTCTAAGCTCTAGCGTTGCCTCCCTCACTTCACATTTTTGTACACATTTAGCAAGAGAGCGAAACGTCTTACTATATAAAGAAGTACGAGTGTTAGTGGCGACGGCAATCGTCATCTTGAAACTTAGTGAAATGACAAAGATGGCACCTGAGTCTCACCCCTCTCCAATCATGCCACACCAACGTGAGGACTTTGAGTCACGACAGATTTAACGTGCACACACACACACACATCGGCCCTTTCCATTTGCACTAGGGCTCGAACTCATGACAAGCCGGCGCCAGAGTCATGGACAATGAACACCAGGTTACCTCGACCACACATTTGATTTAAGCTATGCTCTGTAAATTCAGAAAAGTTGGAAAAATAAATTATAGTTTAAAAAAAACTAAAAATCACGCTTTTATGGTGAATCGAATTAAAAAGTAAAAAAAAATAATAATCTTTGAAATAAGAATAAATTGATTTACGATAAAATTAAAACCGTTGGGGTAAAAGCGTGGGGGTGCTCTATATCAATTGTTATAATTTCTTACTAATTCTATTCCGAAATGCAGAGTTAACGTAAAAATGTAGTACAAAGCTCTCCTACGCTTTTATTACAACGACATTCATTTTCTCGTTAATCATTTTATTCTTATATTAAGAATTATTATTATTATTATTATTACTTTTTAGTTCGATTCACCATAAAAGCTTGTTTAGTTTTTTTTAAACCATAATTTATTTTTCACATTTTAGTTCGATCTACAATAAAAAATCATGCATTTTTAGTTATTTAAACTATCATTTATTTATACACTTTTTTTAGTTTTTGGCACACGATCGAAAAAGTTTGCCCATTCCTGAGTTAGAATAATTTTTTTTTTACATGCACGATTCTTTTTTTTTTTTTTTTATTATTTTTATTTCCATTTTTTAGAAAGATTGTAAAATTGTTCATATTATGATAAGAAATTGCTGACGAAAAAAAAACGTTTTCGCTTTTAGGGTTACTCTTAATCTTTTAGCCGCCAAATCTGGAAACCGTTATTCCTGATTATCCTGTTCCGGACAATGGAACAAAATTATGAAATTATAGTATTATCGGTCCTTGAGAAGTGTGCAAAATTTCGAATGAATCTGACCTTTTAAAGTGAGTAAAAATCGAGTTCAATTCCGTTACATATAGGTGAAGCTTATAAAAGCTTGTTAATAACAGAAGGTCAAGGGAAAACGTTAGGACATTTACGCAACGCCTCGTCCATGTTTATCTCAGACAATATAGCAGTAAAAGAAAAAAATATCCAGATACTCTGGAGTCTTACTTATCTATAAATGATAAACCTCTAAAAGTAAATCATTTTTAAAAGAAAATCTCCCATATTAAAAGAAAAGTGTGCACGTTTCTAAAGCAGTACGTTTTCTCTCCAATCAGAAGCATGCCAAATTAAGCAATTTTTTATTTCAATGTGCAGAACCAGAAGCCTTTTCACATCGTAACACAGAACACGAAACAAGAGATATATTTAACACCAGAAAAATAGTGGATTTATTTTTAAACAATAGAATAGTGTTAAATATTTCCTATTCTCATATAGGGATTTCAATACAGGTAAACCGGCATACCGAATACCGGTATTTTGAAGCATTTGTACAATTTTGTAATACCGGTATTAACAAGTTTAAATATCGTTTTTCAATTCCTACTATTAAATCACATACACACACACACACGCTCTCTATATATTTATTTATATGGGTGGAATTTTCAATCGTTCATAAAATACATTTAAAAGCGCTCTATTGAGCTGAAATTTAATATACATGATTATTTTGGATGACAATACAATAATATAACAATAATTAATAAAAATTAATGGATTAAAACTACTTATTTAAAGAATTACAAATACAACCCCGTTGGTGACTTAGCGACGATTTTAGTGACGTGTCAAAATTTGAAAAGGGTTTTTTTTCTCACTTTCTAAAGCATTCAGTTGAACTGAAATTTTATATAAACGATTGTTTTGGATGGCAATACGATACTTTAATGATAATGAATAAAAACTAATGAACACTTAATGTTGTGATTCTGTGATATGTATATACATATTTATATTAATTGTAACTATTTAAAAAAAGTAGCTAAAATAAAATTTTTCTTTGTTGATCTAAGTAGGAATTGACTTAATTTTTTATATTACTCTTTTGTGGGTAATAACAAGAACTTTTTGTAAATTGTCTCCTTTATATGTTCAGGGATCACCAACATAGCAAAATATTATACGCTTTTGTTTTTATGTCTCCCTAACGGTTGAAATTAATGACACTGTTAATGCAAAGTTGTATCGTACAATCAAAAGAAGTGATAAAATATTTTAATCATCCAAGGAGGCAAGCCAAAACTATTCTATTACATCTCAGAACGATACTTCACATGTGCAAGATTAGTTGTCTGGTTTTCGTATCTGTGAAAATAAGATTGTAGTGACAGTGATTGTATTGAAAACAGAATGGGCGAAAAAAATTTCAGTATTTCTTAAATTGATGAGCTTGTTATTCACATTGTATTTGCGTATCATACTTTAGGGCTCAAACTATTTTTTTGAGCTTTATTATGTATATACTCATAAGTAATAACCCATAAAAAGGAGTAAGAATAACTTTAAAGATCATAAACAATCAGTTGATAATGCTCCGGTTTGGTTTCATTATTTATGTGATGAAAACCCCAAACCTAGACTGAATAGTGATATTTACACTTTTATTAAGATTTAAATAAATAATACGTTCATTTACTTTTTTGTGATTCTTTATATACTGTTATAATGTATAAGTTACACATTATTTTTTGTGATATTTACACTAATAAAACAGGCAAATGAAACAAAGAAAACATCTCTGTTTTTCTTTATTTTCTAAAATTTCTACTACCGGTTTTAAAACCGGTGTCCCGGTATTAAGACCTAAAAAATACCTAATACCGGTTTTGAACTTTTGGTCCGATATTGGAATCCCTATATTCTCAATAGGATAGTTAATGTTTAAGAGTACATGGTACGATTTACACTAAAATTTTTAATTTAAGGATTTTCAAAATTTTTTGGTTGCCTCCTATGTGCGTATACTATGTAAAACAGATTTTATGCTCAAAATTTCATAAGAAGCTAATCAATTTATTTTTTAAGTGATTTGATATTTTTTTTTTTTTTGAATGTTTTTAAAAAGCTTTTCCCTCCTACAAAAATTTATGTACATGCATGAAATTTAATTTAATACACCAAACCATGTATAAAAAAAAGTTGGTATTTTTGCGATAACATGATTGATATTCGTACACACCTCTTTTATGAATGGTTATTGAAAATTTTAAAAAAATATATTTTGAGTTCGATTTTTTTTTTTAAAAAAAAATAAAAAAAATCATACCAACTTTTATTAAATGTACTATTTGCAATAGGTTAAAAATTAAAAAGCATTAGGAAATAGAAAAAAACCTTACAATTTAAATGAAGACAAACTGTTTTTTTTTATCTGAGATACGTCTGTTTAAAAGTTTTATTTGCCGTGGTTAATAAAACAAACATAAAAGCTATAAAAATTCTGCGTTTCTTAAGTTTAGTGCTTTTAATTTTGTGAGGTTAAAGAGAAATATATATAAAGAATAATTAGGGCTGAAAAAATTAGATTTGATTTTTTGACCGATTTTTGTCAATTGAATCGTACTGTTGCGCCTTAAGTGTTTGGGTATTCCTCCAAATCCGGTAAAAAGTATCCCAATTTAGAGACTAGTTGTGTAAGAAACCTTTTTTTATTTCCTTCCGAAAGGGCCTGCGGATTAATAATCACCATTGCAGACCTAGTAGGTTCCGCGAGAGCTAGTATCAATTTTAAATGTGGCACCATTTTAATGGATAACAATTCCACATTAACTTTGCCGTTTTTTTTGCAGAAAAGGGTCCGAGCTCTTACGATGGAAATGAACTCAAATTGTTTGCGCCCCCTCAATTGGGCCCCCTTTTGGGCATTTTTAGCATGCCGCATAATTGTACGACATGAACTGTCAATTTTTTGCATCATGAAAATCCTCCTACTTAGGCTAGGGTTAAACCCACAGTCTAAGCTGTACAAGGCCAGAGCCTTGTTACTTATGCCACCTAATCGACAGTAACATGAGATCCAGGTCCACGAAATTCATCGCGATGAAGAGCTAGATTTTTACTCCATAGCTTTAAGCACCATGCAGGTAACAGTACGGATTTTGCTCGGTTCCTCCCCAATTTTGAGACAGAACACCCTGGGAGTGGTCAGGGGTCTCCCATCTCTTTTCCCTTTTCACCCACCTCACGAGAGGACTTGCAGGTCGACAATTATTTAAGTACTCTTATCCCGGGGGCAAGACACTATACATTTACAAACTTTATGTCTTCCCCCGGGAACCCGGGGAACCCCACCCACCAGACGGCAAGATAAGACAATCTTAAAAGTGAGAAATGTAATAAGTTCAGAAAGTATGTATATATTTTTAGTTCAAAAAAATAAAATTTTATACAGTCGGAACTCTCTATAAAACGAAGTCTCCTAAATCTCAAAAAAAGTTCGTTATAGGGAAAATTGTTATATAAAGTTCATTTTTTAATATACTTTTTATATAAACCCCTAAAAAAAATTTTTTAAACACCATATATTAAGAAAAGTAGTTATTCACACCATATTTTAAATTTAATTATTTTATTTTATGTATTTTACCCATCAAAAAAAAAGAAAAATGAAAAGGAAAACAAAAAAAAGAATGTCGAAAATTCACTGATTTTCAATACTAAGAAAATAATTTTTTACTAAAAAAGAATAATTTGGCATTTTTAATTCAAAGTATACAAGTAAATTTTAAAAACATTATTTTATAATTGGGGAAAACGGACACGGGGCAACTCCCCCTGAGGTTGGAAGAGGATACGAAGATGTTTCAGTGAACTTTTGGGAATGGATGCTAAAAGGGTTTCACTTGGGTGAAACGTCAGAACTCTATTGATGTTTGGGGAGTTAGGATCTAATAAAACCAGTTCAAATTTATGACCAAATAAAATGTATTAAAAGTAGAAAAAAAAAGTTTAGAAAAATTTTTAAAAAAAGGGAGAAAAAAAAGAATCCCAAAAAAAAAGTTCGTTTTTAAAAACCCTTGCTATAAAAGGTTATTTAGGGGAAAAAAGTAAATGTTCGGGCAGGAAAAAAAAATTTCTATATAGAAAAAATTCGCAATATAAGGCGACTGTATTTCAAGATTATCTCAAACCGTACTAAATGTTCTAAATAAGAAATCATCCCAGCAGCAAACATGACAACTACAAGAAATCAGCAAACTTCTCAACTCCCGTCACGTCAGCTTTTAATACCGGAAAAGTGCCAATTTGTGGCAAGCGAAGCACGATTTCTCACAATTGCCTGAAATCTCTGTTTCAGGATACACTTCCGTCCTACACACACCTTACCTCTGATTGGAAATCATGGAAGTGCTATCGTAATCAGAACTACATTAAGGGTTGAATCCTAGGAGGATCCACTTATGTTACCAAATTTTTTGGCACCAAAATTTTGACGATAAACTTACAATATGGCAACCCTGAAAAAATTTAGGGAAATAGTAACTTCTACTCGGACCGGATTTTTTTCAGTTTTTCTGGACAATGGTCATTTCCGACGGACGTGTAAGATTTTTCTAGAAAGCTGAAAGTAAAGTAATGAATGGATTTTTTTTTTTTAATGAAGCAGCGGTGGAAAGAATGTTTATTAGAGAGAAAGGGAGATGTTTTTTTTGAAGCTCGACGAATGGATATTTCTTCTTTTGAATGAAAGATGTAAGAAAAAAATTAATGCTTTGTGAACGACTGAACGATTGAAAATATTTCCGTATGGATGTCTGAAATATGAAAATAATTTGTGTTTTAAAGAAATTGAGATCGTTATTTCATCAGACTTTTTTTCGTAATTGCACGACGAATGGATTTTCTTCTGAATAAAATGTAAAAAAGTAATGATTGTTTTTTTTTTGTATGAATGTCCGAAATTTAGGAAGAATTTAAATTTAATTTCCTATTTTTGATTAATGTTTCCTATGTTGTCCATTTTAGAAACCTACGTTTTTTCGTCTCTTGAAGCCACTCTGAAAACCACATTTTTCCCTCATGTTTTCGTTTGTGACGCCATTTTGAAAAACATGAAATTTTCAATTTGGCGCCACTTGGCGCGAAAAAAATTACGTGCCAAAAACAGAAGTGGGTCCTGCTAGAAATGTCATGAGGCTCTGACTCATGTGTATTTCAATCCATGCAATGTAGGTATTGCTAACTTGTTTGCAACAGTACAGAAATATCAACTTTAACAACTGCATAATTTTATTTCAATATCTACCAACACGTGCCTCGTTCATTTGTTTCAAAAAGAAATAATTAAAATTCTTTTAATGGTTTTTTTAAACCACTTTAGTCAAAATTAGCCTTTATTTCAGAAACATTTGAATCATTTTCTATGTTTGTTTTTTTTAAAAAAAGGTAAATTTATGGCTAATTTTTAGTAGATTTATAAATACAATGCGAATCACTTAACGCGAAACTGAAGGGACTGGAAAATGTTTTCGGGGTAAAGGATATTGCAAAAAAAAATCCATACATCAACAAAATTAAGATTATCAGAGCTTATTTTATATTTCCATAGATATTCATATATAAATACAGTCGAACCTCTATATATAACGAGCCTCTATAGTGCGAATTTTTCTATATAGCTAACTTTTTCTTGGAACTTTGAACATTTTACGCTTTTCTTCCTAAAATAACCTCTCCATAGCGAGGTGCCTTTTCTATAGAACGAACTTTTTCTTTTGTGATTCAGTTTTTTTTCCCTCACTATTTTTAAAGTATATCTGAACATTTCAAGCTATTCTCTCTTTAACACATTTTATGTTCATAAATCTTGAACTTGTTTTATTATGTCCTAACTCACCGAGAACCATAGAGTTCTGGACGTTTCATCCAAGAAGTGCAAACTTTAACCCCTATTGTCCAGTTCACTGGAAACATCTTCGATATCCCCTTTCACACTCAGTGGAGTTTTCCGGTGTCCCCGTGTTCTAGTTATAAAATAATATATATTTTTAATATTACTTGTATGCTTTAAATTAGAAAATGTCCTTAAAATTCATTCATTTTAATATAAAATTATTTTCTTAATATTGAAAATACAGTGACACATATGATATAATTTTATGTATCTTACCCATCAAAAAAAAAAGAATGAAAGAAAAACTGCAAGGAAAACAAGAAAAAACAAACATATATTAATTTTAAAAAAAGGTGTGGATAATTACTTCTTTTTAAATATATACTGTTTATGAATTTAAAATTTGTTTTATGTGGTTTATATAAAGTATATTAAAAGTTGAACCTCTATGTAACGAATTTTCCATGAAACTAACTTTTTTCCGGGATTAAGCGACTTCATTATGTAGAGGTCCGACAGTATATTTAATAAAAATCAGTGAATCAAAAACATTCAACCAGAACTTGGAGAAATTTAATACAAAATTTTCAAATTTTTTTGAAAAACAAAACTTTTACTGAGTTTTTGGGAAAATAATCCGATAGTTTTCTTTGTATTGTCTTTTTTTATCATCAAATTGTTAAAAAATTATGAGATGTCTTCCATTTTGTTATTCATTTCACCATTGGAATAGGTGTCTAAATAACTACGCATAATTTTCATGATGTTCCTCATTTCGGATAATGTGGGAACTGGAGCTGCATTATTCATTTCATTTCATCATCGGAATCTACAATAATGATATTTTTTTTAGCTCTTTGAACCAACTCCAAAATGTCTTTGTATGTCATAATTAAGGCTGTACACACATTATCATCATGTACTGCAATGAATTCCGACAGTCAAATTCGGCTGGTGTTTTCCGTATTTTGTTCATTCCTTTTGCGTTAGGCGATTTTCGTTTTGTGTTAAGAGAAAAAATGCAGGAAAACACATGGTAGACTGTCGGGACCTTTGTTCTATTTCGTGTTGACCTATATTTCGTCTTAAACGTTTTCACGTTAAACGTATTTCACGTAAACCGGTAAAGAAATTTTCAATTTTCTGTAACATTTTCACTAATGGAATTAGGTACAAAATTTTTGTGGTTGCTTTAACTAAACCCAGTAAGACATTTACAAAAATAAATATTTTACATGTCTTAGAAGAAATATAATTTCTCTGCAATTTTCTTCTATACCATTTTATTAAATACTAGCTGTTACCTCCCCGTTTCACTGAGTATTTCATAAAAAAGTATGATATGCATATATATTGTTACGTAGATCCAAGAGTTCGGGGATTTTATGCAAAACAATCACAAAGAAAATTCTTCACGGAGTTCTTTAAGAGCGATGCGAATTCATTAACAAAAATCCAATCCTGTAAATACAGGATTCAGCAGCAATATTCAGAGTAAATATCCGAAGGTCTTCACACCTTCAACAGCAATCAAACACAATAACCAGTGTTTAAAAATACACGTATGTAAAAGATTATTCACAAGCACAGCTGAGCTAATCACCAGTCAAAACAATCCTCACTACTAGCTGGTTTAATCCAGACTCATCGCCATCCCGGCGAGCATCTTATTTATAGGCGCGACAGAAACTTCCAGAAATATAGCCGCTCGTGACATTAGTGGAGAGATCCACTACTTTCTAGAAGATTCCAGAGGGTTCCGAACTCGACAACATAGTCGCCAAAGTTGCCAAATTGGTCGCCAACTTGGTTGCCAAAAATGATGCCAACTTGGCTCTATCGCCAAGATTTCGCCAAGTTCTCATTGAATCGCCATTATAACGTAAGGGGTGGCATTGCTTGTGAATGGTACAATTTTAACATGCAATAAACGTAACATAGAGTAATATAAATGCATTAAACACTCAAATACAAATTATTTACACTATTTACACAAAATTCGTAACAATATTATATATTTGTATAAGTTATGGACAGCTAAGTATAAATATTAAGCTTTCGATTTTATTCAAAAAAAAATTTATATATATATATATATATATATAAACCTTACTTCTCGATTTATAAAGAACAGAATTCGAGTTTTCTGTATTACTTCTCACCCCAACCCTCTTGAAGTCGACTTTCACAAAACAAGTTATTAGGAGATATCTACTTAACAAAATAAATATGCTTTCCAAATTTCAAGTTTGTGGGTAGGTCTAATAGTTCAAAAACGCAAATTTTCGACTATAATACCCCCAACACTTTGTTGGAAGTCAATTTCTGAAAAATATGCTCTGAACGAATCCCTTCTTAACAAAAGAAACATCCTTGCCAAATTTTTAGTTTGTAGGTCAGACAGCTCCAGAGATTTCGTGATGATTGACTCGTTTTTCTCTCTAAATATATTCTAACGCTAAAGTGTATAATTTAGTTTTTTTCATAGAATAACTAGGTAATTCATGAAATAACTAGACAAATCAGTTAAAGTATATTATAAATGAAAAATTTCATACTTTACCTAGTTATTCTATGAAATAACTAACCATAGACCATTAAGTGAAAAATAAACAACTTCAAAGCTATTTTATAAATTAATTGATCACAAACTGCTAAAATCTCTGAAAAAGTACATTTTTCCTTATTGAGAGGATGATTAATTGATAAATAATGAGGAAAAGCAGATATATAATATAATTTATTATTGCTCATGTGCTAACATTAGTTAAACAGAAAGGGAAGAAAAAAATATGTTGCAGAAATAGTTATATTTAAATATTATTAAAAAAAATACACACATCATGGGAAGAAAAACTGCCGGTTCCTAAAAACACTGAGCAAACTTTTATAAACGAAAATGTAAGAGAATATTAATTTAAATTTTATGAAAACCTTTATTTCACTTTTATTATTTATTAGGGAAAGGATTGTTATCTGACACTTTAAATTGGGATCAAAACTGACTCTAAAAGCAGCGAAAACCAGTTTAAAGAATTTCTGAGTGCCGTATTTCATACTTTAACAATCATTCGTTATTCTATAGAATACCTATCGAAGAATTCAATAGTTTTATATATTTTAACTGGCTTTTCTAGTTATTTCATGAAATTCCTAGTTATACTATAAAATAACGGATTTCGCACTTCGATAATATATATACAAATTTGAACCCCGTCGTGAAACATGTTTTAAGATTAAAATTTGCATATAAAATCGAAAGAAAAAGAATCAACAAAACTCTTAGAATGCATTTCACCAACAAATGAATTTATTCCGTTCAACAATGTAAAAGTACTCAAAATGTAAAAGCATAATTTTTCAAACTTCGAAATTAAATTTCGTTGCGTCTAGTAATATTTTCTGTTAAAAAAAAAGAAACAGTGAACAATAATATGGGCTATTACATTTTTTTTAAAAAAAAAATGAGATTCCTATGTATTGTAATGTATCTGAAGTCGGTTTTTTTAAGGGAAAAAAAAAAGTTCAAAAAAGAAAGAATCGCAAAAACATATCTCTCGCTTTTTCTCTTTCTCTGTGAAGGGGTTTGCAACTGTATACAAAAAAATCAAAAGAGACCATTATCCATGATGAGCTGAAGAATGTATGCATTATAGACATCTTTTTTTAAAGAAAAGTCGAGACGTATGCTAAGGGATATAAAGGAAAGAGTATGAAAACCTGATATCTGGATAAAAGAGATGTGGAATCAAAGGAAAAAATGGGGTGCAGTATCAAAACTAAAAATAAAGGGACTCAAGAAGCAAAAATACTTGCATGTATTATAAAATGTACCAGATGAAACCCGCTAGCGTCGCTGGGTATTTCATAACATTGCATGAAGAAGTGATGTATAAGCTTTGCCATTAAGCACATTGAAATACATCCAGCCACCCATCCGATAAAGTAGTTAGTGACACTGACTGCGGTGCCGTAGGGCCTGGGTTTGAATCCCGGAGAAGGCAGGGATATTTATAAATGTATAGTGCCTTCACGGCATAGGGGTACTCTAAAAGCCTATGAGCCGCAAGGCCTCTCGTGAGTTTGGTGCAAAGGAAGGAGAGGTAGGAGGCCCATGACCACTCCCAGAGGTTCTCTCTCAAAATTGGAGAGGAACCAAACAAAATCGCACTGTTTCCTTGTAACTGATCTATTCACGACCTTTGAACTATACACGATTTTCTAATTAATCCTCTTAATCTTTGGGCTATCCATTCGCGTTATTTACAAACAGCCCTTCGGAAGAAGAAAATCATGATATGCAAATTTACTTACTATAAACAGGCGAGATTTCCTAGCTTGAGCAAGAGAAGGATTGGACATATAATCGAGACAGGTGAGATTGCTACTGAAGGTATAATATTAGAATTATAGTGGTTTGATTGTTATTAGAAGGAAACCTTAAAGTGTGTGTGGACAATTGTTCACTAAGAATGAATTAAGATTAGATTCAATCAGATAATAAATCAGATCCTGAATTAAAAGAAGGATCCAGTTTGTTAGTCAACTAATCGCTTACGTGTTACTGTCGTTCTTCCAATTTCACGATTTTCTTTGAGACATTCTCTTTCTATTATTAGTTGAAAAATTGTGTCTGTTCTTAGTGTGGAAATAGATTAGATTTAAATCATGTCTAGTGTTTCTTCCCTTCACCCCACACATCTAGGGGCTCGCGAGAGAGTTGCTGGCCGTTTACAACCCGCATGGTGCTCAAAGCTACGGCGTAAAAATCTAGCGCTTTGCCGCGATGAATTTGGTGGACCTTGGTGTGATGTTACTGTCGATCAGATGGCATAAGTAACAACAACAACAAATACATCCCTCTAGCTACGCCTCTTAACTTAAAGAGGACCTAAATTTCGAAAACTTAAATCTTTTTATTTTTACTCCCCCCCCCCCGTATCTCCCTTGGTAATCGATTACGATAAAGTCTTAAGTTAAGGCAGTCGATTACAGATCTCTACTCAACAAAAGGAACCTACTTACGAAATTTCAAATCTGTAGGTATAATAGTTCAAAAACGGGTATTACTTTTTATCAATATACCCTCAGTAGCCACCTCAACACCCTTTTTGGGTGTCGAATTCCGTGAAAACCGTCCTTAGCGGATCTCTACTCAATAAAAGAAAAATGCCTATCAAATTTCAAGTGTGCACGTCTAATGGTTTGAACATGGAAAATTTTTATCCGTAGGACACCTTAACTCTCCATGGAAGAGGATTTCCGATAAACCTGTTTTTGTCGATTTCCATTCAACAAATAAATAGCGAATTTTCAAGTCTGTACGTCTAATAATACGAAAACGGGAAATTTTATGTATAAAGTCCTTTTAACCTTCCTTGGCAATCCATTTCACTTTAACTCATATTTAGCGGATCTCAACAAATGAGCCATGCTTACCGAATTTCACACACAAATCTATAGATTTAATTTTCCTAATACGGAATTCTCTTTCATCCAAATTCCTCCTGACCCCTTCTGACCCAATGAACACCCCTTGCAAGTCGATTAGTTTAAAATCAGTTCTTAGCGGATCGCTACTCAACAAAAACAACAAAAAAAAATGTACTCACCGAATTTCATCTCTACATATCTAATAAGTTTGAGAGATAAGTCGCTTTCCTCCTTTATAAATATTCTCGACAGTCAAAAAATATAAAATTTTAAAACTGGAATTGAAATGAGACCCGAACAAAGAAGTTCTCCCAATAGTAGAGCAACAAGTAAAAATTTTTCAAAGCCAGTTCATAGTTTTTCAATGTTAGATGCAAGATTTCGTTTCAAATGCAACATTCTGGTTGTCATGGAAACCAGCCACGTTAAATTCATTAAGATTCACAGCACATTCTGAATTATGCGTTTCTAACTGATGCGAGGTAAAAGTACCTGGAGAACGGAGAATTACTACTGTTTTGTTGTGGTGGTGTTCTAATATCAATTGAATAATTTCGCTTGAGTAAATGTATGTACTAAAATGCGAACCATAACCATAGAAAGGAGAATTTGTATTTGAACGTGGTAGAAAAATAGTGCGATTGAAATTATTTTCAACGAATTGTTCAGATACCAAAATTCATAACTATTCACGTTGTGAAAACACATGCAAGTCACGTATTTGTAAAATAAAGGCACTAAAATTTTTGCTCGTAAATTTTTTCAAAAAGTTCAGCATAAAAGTTGAACTACATCGTGAAACACTGTGTACAAGAGATTTAGTTGTCCAGCATGTGATGATTAGGGATTGCAATATCGGACCAAAAGTTCAATATACTGGGGTATTCGGTATTTTCTAGATCTTAATACCGGTAGTAGAAATTTTAGAAAACGAAAGAAAAAACCCAGGTGTTTCTGTGTTTTATTTGCCAGTTTAATTAGAGAGAGCATATATCACAAAAATAATTTATAACTTATGTATTATAACAGCATATAAAATAATCACAATAAAGTAAAGGTCTGCTTGTACTTCCTCCCTATTAACTCCCTATTAATAACTCTTGAACATTTTTACATCTTGCCACCATACTCTTGTCATTATATAAATGAATGAAACTCAACCGAAGTATCATCAACTGATTTCTTATGTTTTTTTAAGTTATTCTTATTCATTTTCATGGGTTATTAGTTATGCGTACATGCATAATAAATCCGAAAAATATTTTGAACCCTAAAGTAAGATATGCAAGTACAATATGTGAATAAGAAACACGCCAATTTAAAAAATATAGAAATATTACACACTTTCTTCACAACTACAACCTTGCTCTCACAGATACGAATAACTGACTACGAATCCTGCGCATAAGCAGAATTTGTCTGTGCTGTAATAGGATACTTTTGGCCCGCCTCCTTGGAAGATTCACATATTTTATCTCTTCTTTTGATTCTACGGTGCAACTTCATATTCACAATTTAGTTGATTTCGCCCGTTAAGGAGACATAAAAACAAAAATGTATACTTTTTTTACTATATTGACGATCCCTGAACATATAATGAAAGCAAATTAAAAAAATTCTAGTAAATACCGAAAAGCGGTATTTAAACTTGTGAATACCGGTATTAGAAAATTGTACAAATGGCTCAAAATACCGGTATTCGGTATTCCGGTATTGCAATCCCTAGTTATGATGCAGAGTTGGGAAATCCATATACACAAGGAGAGAAGCGGCTCACTCATCCCGAGATCTCAGGAGCTATTAGACTTGCAGAATAGATATTTTGTAAGCATGTTTCTTTTGTTGAGCAAAGAGCTACTTCCAAAAAGGTTTGTAAATTGTATAACGAAGTTATAGACAGTAAAAACTGTGCACACGACCGGAGTTTACTCCTAAGTACGGTTGTCTTTAATTATATAGTAGGCAAAAAGGGTAAATAAACGCATCTTATATAATACTGAAACCATGCATTTATTTTCTTTATTACTATTCACATATTTCATATTGTGATTCGGTAGAATAATATATATATAAAATAATATTCATCAATTATGTTACATAAATGTAAGTTAATCATAGTACATGAGCACATTGTTAAGAAAGTTGATTTACTTCACCATTTATATCACTTTGAGTATTTATTATATTAATACTCTATTTTTTTATCTACTGCATAAACAAAAAAATGTAAGAAAAATACTGCATAAATTATTTCTTGTAAAATGGGTATTAGGCGAAAGACACAAAATCTTTTTAAAAATCCATAATTTTTTATGCAATTTTATCAATATTTGGTAAAAACACGGGTAATAACGTTTGACACTCGGAAAAAAGTTTCATGTGATTATTTTTATAAATAACGAAGTTATTAAATGTTTAATAAAAAGTTTAAGTTTTTTTTTACAAAAATTGTAAAAAAAAAGTTTTAACCACTTTATTTTTTAAATCACTGATTTTAAAAGAGCAAAGTATAAACTTTTTTAGAAAAAAATGACAATTCCTTGCAATGATAAGAAATCCATACAGAAAGACTGAAAAATTCTTTTCATAAAAACGCATTGATATTGGCTCATTTTAGAAAGAATCGTAAAAAAAAAGTAAAATATCGTTATTTTGTGAAAAAAAAACATTAATACCGTATCGTAGCAAAATAAATGATATTTTCGATTCTGTAATTATTTTTTTTCTGAAAAAAATTAGATTGCAATTTTAAAAATGTCGAAAAAAAATGCCGGAAATCTTACTCCTTCTGGTTCAAGCGCAGTAGTACGTAACCCTTTTTTGTTAATTGTATAAATTTCCCTCCTCACAAAATATCTATATCGGGGGTTTTATTTGAAAATCGATTAAGGAGTAAACTCCAAAAAATCCCCATTTTGAACTATTACACCTAAGGACCTAAAAAGAAAGTGGGATTTATATTAATGCCCCACTATAAAGAAACACTAGGGCTATTGGTGACGGACCTCTTAATGTTTGGCCAAGGTCAAGTGACAAGTACGATCCCTAGGCTAGCATCCCCCCTCTCCAAATTACCACATCACGTGAACGGAAGGACTTTATGTTCGACAAATTTAACTTGCGCCAGCTCCCTCTATACGGAGGGTCTTCAGTAGCACTAGGAATCCGAACCCGTGACACTCTGTTCATGAGTTCGTGATCATAACCACTAGGCTACCACAGCAAATCTACGGACCTGAAATTTAGCAAACGTGTTTCTTTTGTTGCGTAGAGATCCTTACAGAACAAATAAATTTCTGGAAAATCTATTCCGAAAGGGCATACGGGCGTGTAATAGATTGAAAAAGAAATCACGGTTTTGAAATATTAGAGATATAGATTTGAAATAACATTTTGGCAACATGTTTCTTTTGTTGAATAGAGATTCTCTAAAAACGGATTTCGTGGAAAATGACTCCAAAGTAGCGTTATAAGTAAAAATTTCCGCTTTTGAACTAGAAGCATGACAAACATGTTTCTTTTGTTGAATAGTGATCCGGAAAGAACGGGATTTGAGGAAATTGACTCTGAAGGGAGTTTGAAGGTTTACGGAGGCGTTAGTAGCCTAAAAAATTCCCATATGGAATTTCTACCAATACACAGACTAGTACAGAGATAGTATTGTGTATTTTTAAACCTAGAATATGACGAACTTGTTCTTCATTGAGAAATTTCTTGGCGTTCTAGAAAGGTGGTTTTGAGTAGATGCTGAAAAATTTTTTAAAAAATCATTTATAATTTTTAAGGACAATAAATTGAACTTCTTGATAGAAGATAAGAGAGAGTAGATATAAGAGAATACTTGATTCGGAATTTTTAGTTTTTTTTACCAGCTATATCAAGTACCTAAATCTAGAGAATACAAACAAAAATAAACTAGTTCGCCTTCTTAAATGCAGGTATCATCAATTAACTTCAAAGGAAATTTAAAAAAACTATTCATCTCAAGAAACCTGAGTTCGCGTAATTTTTCCACAAACGAAAGAGAAAAGCCAGATACAAGCCATGTAATTTGACCAGATAGATTGAAAAAATCATTGCAAAGATCATTTGAAAGTCATTTTCGTGATTGGATTAAAGAAGAAAACTGCATACTCGCCCTTATAAACGCATTTTCACTGAAGGAACAAATGCTAATGAAGATGCTTAATGGAATACAAATGGAACTTTTTATTATTGAAATCCAAATGCTCCTCATAGGATTAATTTCTGGCATTCATTACCTTGTAAATATTGTCCAGAAAAAAGAATATTTATAAAAATTATACCGCATAATTCTTTGTACACAAACCGTGAATATTCGTAACTTCTTAAGGGAAAAGCAAGAGACAGGCTCATATACGGATCTCGGAAAAAAGTAGCTTAAGTAGGCTCAGGAGAGAGAAACAGTTTATTTAACACTTTTCCGTTACCCAAGCGCAAAGGATTTTAAGGTATCCGACTACGTTCGGAACCGTCATCTTAAAAAAGCGCATAAATGGATAATTTTCTCATGATATTTAGTGTCATTTAGATTAGAACACATGTATAAAATTGTTTTAAGGACATTCTGATAAAAAAAAATTATTTAAATACAATATTTCGGCAAAAAATTAACTTAGAATAATCTTTTTTCAAAATGTTCTCCTTTAGTGAAAAATGCTTCTATTATAATAATATGTTGCCTGTACACAGCTCAGATCTCTGTACAGAGGCTCAACTATGATTTTTGAAAATTTCACATTATTTTCAGAGTTACAACCCATTGAAATATATATAATTGTTGGCGTTTTTTTCTTAAAATTTCTCCCCTCTGTTGTCGTAAAACATGGATAAACACACTTGTAGGTTATATATTTCAAAAATTCTAGTTGAGCCTCTGCACAGAGATCTGAACTATAAACAGGCAACATATTATTATAATAGAAGCATTTTTTAGAAAAGGAGAATATTTTAAAAATAGGTCATTCTATGTTCATTTATTGTCAAAATAGTGTACTTAAATAATTTTTTATTGTAATACTATTCTTAAAACAATTTTATATACATTTTCTAATCTAGGTGATACTAAATATCATAAATATTATTCATTTATACGCTTTTGCAAAATCACGGTTCCGAACGTAGTCGGATATCTTAATGTGTTAACTTTCGGCGGGTTTTAAATGCAATGAAGACAATGTCAAAAATTCTCTATCAGAGCTTAATAATTCAGGAGATCAAAATTCCATTGAGACAGACATCTATGCACTAAACCTTGGTTGGTAAAGGTGTATTACAGCAGTGCTTCTCAAACTTTCAATGTTTGCGACCCAATATTCAATCAGAGTACCATACAATAATTGAATTTAATGATACTATACTTTGAAGCAAAAGCTACAATACGACTTTAACCTCTTAAGTGTCACTGGCGAATATAACCGCCTCACTCACTCATAGTGCTTATTGCCCCAGACGTATTTATAAGTCTATCCAAAGTAGGACCTTTTATGTGCACTACTATCCATAAAAAATTCCGAAGACTTTGAAATGCAATAAAAGGGCATTGGCAGTTTTTGAGAAGGATTTACTTATTTCAGAGAATTTACTTATTGCGAATTGCCTTCCCCTCAATACACGCATGCCTACGTGGAAAATAATGGCATTGGGGGGAAGCGAATCGCGTAACTTTAAATCGGCAGTAAAGTAATTATTTTTACAACGTACAAATTATCAAGATAAGTGTTAATTTGGAAAGCCATTGGGGTTACTGGCAAATATAAAACTTTTTCTTAAGGGGACACAGTACGATTCAATTGACCAAAATCGGTCAAAAAATCAAATTTAATTTTTTTAGCCTAAATTTTTCTTTATATACTTTTCTCTCTCTCTCTCTCTCTATAACCTCACAAAATTTGAAAGCTCTAAACTTTAGAAACACAGAATTATGACAGCTTTTATGTTTGTTTTTATTCACATCCCTATGGCAAATCAAAACTTTAAACTGCCGTATCTCAGAAAGATAAAATAACTATTTTGTCTTCATTTAAAATGCTAAGGCTTTTTTTCTATTGAGCCTAAGGCTTTGACATTTTTTTTACTTATTCCCAATAGTTCATGTAACAAAAGTTGCTATGAATTTTTAAATCAAAGCAATACTTATTTCTTAAAAAATAATTGAAGGTAGAATTTGCAGATTTTTTAAGAAATTTTCAATAAGGATTCATAAAAAGAAGTATTGTAAGAATACCAATCACGTTAACACAAACCCCATACCAACTTTTATTATATATAGTTTGATGTACTTGTAAATCAAATTTCATGCATGTACGTCAATTTTTGTAGAAGGAGTAGCCTTTTAAAATCACTTAAAAAATTTCAAGTTTTTTCCTTAAAAAAATTACACATGGCTAGCTTTTTATGAAATTTTAAACACAAAATATGTTTAACATAGTATACATACATAGGAGGCAACCAAAAAATATTAAAAATCCTTAAATTAAAAATTTTTGTGTAAATCGTACCATGTCCCCTTAACTTAGTATTTTTTAATAAATTGTAAAATACATTGTGCAGTACTGACACATTTATAAGTGTATTCAGTGCCGGTTTATCCGTTGGGCACTTGGTGTGGGTGTCCAGGGGCCCGGATAAGCTGGTTATAAATTTCAATCCGCCAGTGCCTAGGGTAGCCGTAAATCTTCTGCGCCCAGGTCCCGAAATGTGCTTAATCTGGCACTGAGTATATTATGTCAGTGTAAATGTGTATTTTATTTTTATTATGTCAGAATGTATTTTGTTTGTTTACTTTCGGCAAATAAATATTCTTTTTAAATAATATTTTGTTTTCGACTTTTCAATATGTTCGTGCCCCCGTCGTAAAGTTATCCCACCCCCCTAGGTAGGCGCACCCCACAGTTTGAGAAACACTATATTACAGCAAATGGAGAATATTTTGATTAAATAAACACCTTTTGAAAAAGATACGCAGTTTTATATATTCACTTAAAAAAATCGTACATTTCATGCGCACCAACCTAATAGTTATACCTTGACTCTTCATCGAAAATAAAAAGCAAAAAAAGTTAGCGTAGTGTGGATAGTAAGATTAGGTAGTCAGTTTACCTGCAGTCCACGTCTCTAACATAACTAAGCAGGTAACTGATTAATAATTAACTAATAATAGCCTAATTAATATGCCATAGAGGTCCTAGAACTACTAATTATGTCATGTCTTTATAAATGGGAACAAAATGTGTTCTAACAATCTCTAACTGATCTATTTTCGACAAAATACAGTGTTTTAATAACTGCACCTGAAATTTTCGTTTTGTACTCGCAATGTTGGTGTTGTTTCTAATGCCACCTTATCGGCAAAGGCCAGATCAAGTCCCACGAAATTCATCATGGCAAAGGGCTTAGTGACTCCTGTCGTTAGCCGTAGCTTTGAGCACCATGCAGGTGACAGAATGATTTAGCTCGATTTCACTACAATTTTGATGAAGAACACCCTGGGGAGGGTCAGAAGCCTCCCATCTCACATCCCCTTCCACCAACCTTACGAGAGGACTTGCGACTCGACGGCTATTTAAAGTACCCCCATGTCGCGAAGGCATTAAACATTTACAAACATCCATGTCTTCTCCGGGATTCAAACCCAGGCCCAGCGGCACAGCAGTCAGCGTCGCTAACCACTATACCCGATGGGCGACTGTAGTTGTTGTAGCAGTTGTCAATTCAAAAATTCTTAGTTCAATTTTTCTGACTGTCTCACGTCGGGATTCCTATTGTACTCCTGTACAGTGAATAGGAATCCAATTCCCCGTAGAGGGAAATATTATTGAGCAATACTACACGAACCGAATTTTCATCTTGTATTCCATTGCCTTTGCGCCTTCACAGGTTAAATGCATTAATTTAGTACGGAGGAGACGAGATCTTCCTATCGGCATGTCAAACGCGTCGAAGATATTAGACGAACTAATATTAAGGGCTTTTAACTTCAGTATATTTGCAGTTATTAAGTAATGAAGCTATGAATACAAGCTATGGCTTGGAGCAGACCATACTATATCTGAAAGACGAATACAACGAATATAAATGAGATATTAGTACATTAGCAAAAGGATATTCGTGAAATAATATGACACCATTAAAAACTTTAATATAATTCTCATCTCAATTTCAGTAAAATTGGTGCTTTTCATAAGGTGATAGACTACGTAAGGAACCGTGATTTTGAAAAAGCGTATCAACGAATAATTTCTTTGTATGTAGTTTCAGTTGAATTAGAATACACATATAAAATTGATTTAAGAATAGCGTTCCTTACTTCATTTTAAACTGGACAAATAACCAACGTTTTAAGCGACACAACCCACTTAAGGTATCAGACTACGTTCGGAACCGTGATTTTAAAAAAGCCCATAAATGGATAATTTTCCTGATATTTAGTGTCAATTAGTTTAGAATACATGTATAAAATTGTTTTAAGGACATAATTACAAAAAACATTATTTAAATAGAATATTTTGGCAAAAAAATAAGTTGGAATGACCTTTTTTCAAAACGTTCTCCTTTTGTGAAAAAGGCTTCTATTATAATATTGTGTGTGTTTGTTTGTTTGTTTATATAAAGTAAAGACTTCTCCAGAGAGTCTGAACTAGGATTTTTGAAAAATTCACTTTATTTTCAAAGTTACCGCTCACTGAAATAATTATCGGAGTTTTTTTTTCTTTTCTTACAATTGCTCCCCTCTGTTGTATGAATTAATTCACTTCTAAGTTATATATTTCAAACATTCAAGTTGAGCCTCTGTGCAGAGGTCTGAGCTATAGACAGGCAAAATATTATTACAATAGAAACATTTTTTACAAAAGGAGAATATTTTGAAAATGTGTCATTCTATGTTCATTTTTTGTCAAAATAGTGTACTTAAATAGAGTTTTATTATAATACTATTCTTAAAACAATTTTATATACATTTTCTAATCTGACACTAAATATAAATATTATCCATTTATACGATTTTGCAAAATCACCGTTCCGACCGTAGTCGGATACCTTAATTACAAGAGGAAACGTGGTTTTATTGATTTCAATGTGGACGCATCTACACCTTTTAGCTTCATCACGCCCATTGATATTTTTAATCATGTTTATTCCAGGTAGGAATTATTGACCAGTACTACCAAGCATTGCAGCTATCCGGAATTACTCAGACAGTTGGCACTTGAAGTAATAAATAACATACCCGATCAAGCCTTGATTATTTACACAGATGGTAGTCGTTCGGATACGGGTAGAGCAGGGAGTGGAATATTTAGTAACACTCCTAGGTATGATATTAAAATCAGCATCAGGAATTCTGACCACTGTTCCGTCTTTAGATTGGATTTCATTACTATTAGTGGTGCTCTCAATCATGCTCTCAACTCTAATAAGAACAATATCTAGATCCTGACAGACAACAGAAGCTCCATCCAATATTTGAAGAATTGGCCAAAAATTATGGACAGCACTGGTCAAGATATTTTATCCAAATCGTCTAGGCCTGTGTGGTCAGAGGAAACAATTATGTCTCCAGTGGATACCGTCACATGTGGGTGTGCATGGGAACGAGGCAGCTGATGAGCTGACTGGTAAGGGTTGTGACCTCCTTAACCCCAGTTCCTCTGTCTTGAGCCATTCGGAAATTCATTCCATTCACAGAGCTAAAATGACTTGACGAAGCCCTCCTGCTCACCACTGGAACGCAGCTAAGAGTCCTAAGCCTATCTCTACAGTGAAACAGTTCCCGGCCTCTTCAGACGATGACGCGCTTTAGAAGCGGTCTCCTGCGTGGAATGACCTTTGTGCAGGGACAGGAACCTTTGTGCATTTCTCAGGGACAGTTGTTTGTAGATAAAGACCTGGTGTGTGACATTATTATGCGGAAAGATCAAATGGACTTGGTGTAGGCTTTCCTGCTCCAAATGGATTTGAAACAACAAGAATAGTACTACAGGGAAAAATTATTGGCATGCAATCTTTAGGGAAACAAGTAATATAAAAAAATAATTTTTAAGTCAATTCCTACTTAGATCAACAACGAAAATTTTTATTTTAGCTACTTTTTATTAAATAGTTACAATTAATATAAATATGTATATACAAAAGACAGAATCACAACATTAAGAGGTAATTATTTTTTAGTTATCATTAAAGTATCGTATTGCCCTTTTAATTTCAGTCCAACTGAATGCTTTAACACGTGAGACAAAAACCTTTTCAAGTTTTGACACAAATCGCCAAAAGGGTCGCTCAGTCGCCAACGTGGCTGCATTTGCAATTCTTTAAATAATTAGATTTAATAAATTAATTTTTATTTATTATAATTAAAGTATTGCATTGTCATCCAAAATGATCCTGTACATAAAATTTCAGCTCAATTCAGTGCTTTAAAATGTATTTTATGAACGATTGAAAATTCCACCCAGATAAATAAATAAATATACAAATATATAATAAATAAATATATTAACAGTGCGAGCTAATAGTAGGAATTGAAAAATGAAGAATGACAGACTTTCAAAATATCATTGTATGAAAAATGCATCTTTAATAATATATATATATATAATTAGTTTGTGCCTACATATAGCTAGGACTTCTATATCGGGACCTAACTAGGGTTTTTAAAAATTCACATTATTTTCGGAGTTACGATCCATTAAAATAATAATCGATGTTTTGTTAAACTTTCTCTACTCTGATATTTTAAAATAGGAATAAATCTACTTCTAAAAATATGTATTTCAAAAATATTAGTTCTTGTCTTATTCATAGGTAAAAAATTACTATTACAAACGCATTTTCCATAAAAGAAAAATAATATTAGAAATTAATTTTTTTTTTTTTTTTTTTGTTTGGGTTTTTGGAAAAAAAGTTACATCTAGATTTTTTTTATTGTAATAATATTCTTAAAACAATTTTAGGAACTAGTTTGATATCACGGGCAACGCGCTAAGTTGTTGCTTATGTTTGCCAAAATGGGCGATAACATTACAATATGGTTATGTTTATATTTTGGCAGTTTTTGGGATATTGCAAATTTCCAGTACTTTTTAATTGCTATTCATTATTAATGTTAATATATATTATATTATTAATAAAATAATTACATAATATAAAAATGCAATTTTTATTATATGTAATAATCAAATAATATTCGTTATTTATAATAATTGCTTTTTATTATATTTATTTATAAATATTATGCTCTTTATTTATAATTATTACGTTACATGAATATCTTATGAATAATATTTATATTACAATACGATTATTTTATTCTTTTTTATAATTACTATTAAATTATATTATATGATTATTATTATATATAAAATTATTATTAAATCATAATATATGAATATTATATATAATTACTATCAAATTATATTATAAGATTATTATTATATACCGCATAATATTATTAGTAAATGTAATTTTTCATTATATTATATGGTTATTCATTATCTATTGATGGGTCTTAGTTATTCTCTCAATCTTTTCCTTTATTATTTTTTTTAAATATATTTCAATGTATTTCAAAACAATTCGTTAAATTTATCTTCCTGATGATTCCATTCTGCTAGGCTTCCATCTTGGATTCCATTCTAGCGACAACAAGCACTGCTTGGCGTGATTCCTTTATCCCGGCCAAGTAGCGCTTGGCGTCATGCTCCGTGATATCAAACTGGCAATGATTTGAAAATGACTTTTTTTTGCCTTCATTTGTTGCCAAAAGGTTACATTTAAATTATTTTTATTATAATAATATTCTTAAGACAATTTTATATGTATATTCTAATTCACATAAAATAATTATTCGTTTATAAGCTTTTGCAAAACCATGATTGAGAATGTATTCAGTTACCTAAAAAACTGAGTTTTCAAGTATTACATTCATCATAATATGAATTTACTCAACGAAGTATTTTTTAAAAATGAACAAAAAATATATGTCCCCTGCCATAAAACAGAAAAAAAAAAAAGATGAAGAATAGTAAAGAAACATCACAAGTTTTTGACACTGTTTTCTCTCTCTCTCTGTCAGTTTTTTTTTCCCGAAGATAATCTACTATGAGAGAAGAAATATTGAAGAAAAAACTTTTAATCTCTCTGTACATTTCATAAAGAATCAAATTTGTATATTTCTATCAACTGCCATAACCAACAGGAAAGAGCCCACCTCAAAAAATGTGCGATCTGAGTAGAAAAAATGCGATATCTATATTAAGATACAGTTCTTCTTTTTAACAGAAGAAATACTTTTACGATCCATATTGGTCAAGTGGTTTTGACAAAAGGTCGGACTATATTTGTAACCCGAGCTGATTCTCAAAGGGGGCTCATTCGATTGTGTATAAAAATACTGTAAGAAATTGAAACAACTTCGGGGTAAGAAACGGTATGTTGCCAACGGCCAAGTATCTTTTGATAAAAGTTCTGGGTAAATACGTAAAGGTTTTGTATAGTCCTTGCAGAAAGATATTTGCCCAGAAAAAATGGTTCTCTTTCTCTTTTTGATATCATAAAAAAGTTTTTTTTTTTTGTGGGTTTGTTAGATTTGCTTTTACTCTATTTTGTTCTAAAGCTGGGATACATGGATTTGTTGCGAACAAAAGGTACTCTTTGATCTAAGGTTGGTTCGCCCATTTTTCATTTTTTCCCTGAGTTAACAGAGACCCACCAGAAACAGAAAAGTTATCAATCTCGTATTATTCTATTCATTTTAATCAAAATGATTGATAGATTATTAACGTCCCATTTGAAAGCAATACGAGTGCTGTTAGCGATAGACTTGTTCATTTAAGTTGTGTTGTTGCTAATGCCACCTGTCTGATAGAGGGGCTGCGGTAGCCCAGTGGTCAAGGTATCGGATCATGGCAGGCATGTCATGATTTAGAGCCCAGTACCACTAAAGATCCGCCGTGTAGGGGAGCGATGCACGTTAAATATGTCGAGAGCTCAAACGTCCTCCCGTTGGTATGTTGTGGTAGTTAGGAGAGGGGAGTGCCAGATCAGGTGTCGTCCTCGTCACTTGACCATGGTTCAAAATTAAGAAGTCCGTCGCCAAAAGCCCTCGTGTAGCTGAACAGTACGTCGTTAATATTTACTCACTCACTCACTCACTGACAGAGTCAGATCGAGGCCCATGAGATTCATCTCGGTAAAGGGCTAGATGTACGCCTGTCGTTATCCATAGCTTTCAACACCATACAGGTGATAGAACTATTTAGATGAGTTCCACCCCAATTTCGAGAGAGA
>BMAV01010304.1:100421-130016 GCA_019973955.1 Trichonephila inaurata madagascariensis
AAAGGTTTCTAATTTGCATATTCACGCTTCGCTTCTGGATTTGGTTGGAAAGAATTTGCCTTTTTCGTCCCCAAGGAACCCAAGAGTAGTTTTTAGTAGAAAACGCGATGAGCCCGTCACAACGTATATATACGTCTTTCCGAAGTACGATCTTTTCTGTGCATTGCTACCCATAATATTATTTCGAAGTCTTTGGATTATTAATAAAAGGACTGACAGTATTTGCCAAGGATTTACTTATTTCAGAGGATTTGCTTATTTATTCCGTTTCTCTACCCTCCACATGAGGGTCATACATGAATACATTCAATACATGACATACGCGTGCCTCCGTGGAAAACGGTGGCGTTGGGGAGCAAACCGAGTAACTTTTTATCTTCAATTTTAAGGGATTAATTATAAACCAGACAAATTATATCAAGATAAGTGTTAATTTTTGTATGTAATTTTATATATGAGAAGCCCAAGGGGTCACTAGTAATTATTACACTTGTTCTTAACTTAGTATTGTTAAATTAATTATAAAATATTGTGTACAGTATACTGTTATATTTAAAAAGTTATTATATCAGTGTAAATGTGTGTATTAATCAGTGTAATTATGTCAGTATGTGTTTTGTTTGTGTTTACATTCAGTAAATTAATATTTTTTTAAAATAATCTTTTGTTTACGACTTTTCAATATGCTCGTGCCCCCCTTGAAGAGTTATCACACACCCCTAGAGAGGCACGCACCACAGTGGGAGAAACGCTGGCTTAAAGACAAGAAATTTTCGAAGATAAATATCTTTCAACCGTCTGAATGGCCGCGTATACACGAGAAATGCCTAAGAAACTAAAAAGAAGAAAACAGCTCACAGAGAGACATCATTTGACTACCGCAATGATTTGATAGGGTTTCAGCAATGAAAACTCCTCAAAAAATCCCTTCCCCCCCCCCATAGAGATGAAAACTACCATTTACAAGTACGTAGTGAAACATTTAACCTTTACTCATCAGAACATAGATAAATATTTGAAATAAAACAACGAACTTTGAACTATCTCCAACTTAAACTATGATGTGGTTTCGAATTCCACCAATTTTGACTACGTTGAAATCGAGAATAGATAAGCCGTTCAGTTTCGGAAAGGAGGATAAAATCTTCATTAAAAACTACTGCTGCAATGAACACTACATTCATTAACGAACAAATAAAAATGTCACTGTTCTGTTCTATTTTAAGAACAGAATAAAATTCAATAACTCAAAAAGGGAAATCTTTTCTTTTTTATTAATTTGGCCACCCATTTGTAATTCGTGAAAGTAATGTTATAACCCTGCGGAATTTCTTTTTTCCTCCACAAACCCATACTTGAATCCAAACTAAACTATAATTAAATAAAGTTCATTCACAAAAGGACAAAAAATAATGAAGATTTCTTTGTAGTTATGTATTTTTTTCTTTCAGAAAAAGTTTAAAAACTTTAAGGAGCACTTTAAGCACGACCCACAAAAGGCATTAAGCTTTGACGAACATAAGAACAGCCATTTTCCGCAATGCAAAAATTCTTTAGCATTGCTGTCGGCAAAGAAGTCACTGGAGATGGAATTATTGGAAATGGGTAATGTGGTCGGATGAATCATGCTTCCCCTTATTTTGCCCTGATGGAACATCAAAGTCACTAGACATCTGATTAATGGAAAATGGGTAATGTGGTCGGATGAATCATGCTGCACCTTATTTTGACCTGATGGGAAACATCAAATATATCACCCTATGAAATCATCTTGCCCTACTTGCAATGTGTAAGGGTGTGGTGGGAGTATCATGATATGTGGCATGTTCTGCTGGTATGGAAGTGGTGACCTGTTGCACCTCGAAGGTTAAATAGCAACCGTGAGAGACCTAGATATACTGGCAGATCAAAGGCACACTGCAATATTGCATTTTTACCCTGTTGCAGACGGATGCTTCATGGATGACAATGCGACTATACACCGAACCAGAAGTGTTCAAAATTGGTTCACTGAACATCCATCTGACTTCCAACACCTTCCCTAGCCACCCAGTAGCTTGGATCTTAAATCCATAGAAAATGTGTGGGATATGGTGGAAAGACGCATCCTACAGCACTCTCCTCTTCCATCTAATTTACAAGATCTGAAAGGCTGCATAGCCAATGCACTCCAGAAGCATGTGAACTTGATGCCCAAGAGAATAAGAGCAGTTATCCATTTAAAAGGGGGTCCAAATAAGGCAGCCGTTCTTAAACTGGGGTCCACGGAGCTCTGAGAGTCAGCGGAGTCCCTCTGTGGGGGAAGCCCGCGGTGTCCCTCTGGAGGGGCCGTGGAGTCTCCTGTAACGTTGAGATTTCTCTCTTTTAGACTCTGAAAGGCTTCTTGGAAAAATTTAAAAATGTACTATTCTAAACCAGAATACTAAATAGACCCTAATGAAGAAACTCTACTAGAACTTTTATTTTGATCAAGAATATTAAGTCGGGGTGGAATGTTCCAAATCTTCGGAATCCGTGATGTCACCCTGATACATAAAGGACGGTTGCGGTGATCGAAAATTTAAGAACCGCTGCAATAAAATATTGAATTTGGGTTTCTAATTCATTGGCCAGTGTGCGTATTATACCATTTCTAGTCACATGTGAAGGAAAATGAATTCGTCCCGAAATTAAGCAGCTAGTTCAGCCTCTCTCCTCACCCTGAATCCTCTGGGCTGTTTTTTTAGCAACCAAAACTAATTTATATTTTTAGGCAATTTATTCTTATCCATACTTTAGTATATGGTTCGTTTTGAATTTTTTGTTCCATTTCTCGAACAGAACCTTCAGCTTACACGATCGTATGCTTAAATTTAATATTATTACTTAACAGTTGCAGCTGTCGTGCGTTTCATTCTGGGATACATTCGAAAAAACGAGAGATGGATGAACAGAAACATACAATACAACCACAGAAGAATATAGACTTTTTATTACAAACAATAATTCCAGCATAGAACAGAAGAGGTGCGCTGCTTTCCATTCGAGACGGGAATCCACCTCAGGCGAAAGTCAGAATTCTTTCCCCAAAGTTACATCCATGCCCTTTTCGGGATTTGAACCCGAGTCCACTCGATTACACGACGAGTGTCATCACCCCATACTTAAAAAATTATTGGAATGAAGCAACCCTTTCACCAATTACCCTGTAGTTAAACGTTGCAATATTTCTCTAAAATAATAATATAGACCATCTATTTTAAACACCCCTGCTCGTACTCAGACAAATGATTAGAGCAGTGATTCCCAAAGTGGTCTATATGTACCCCCAGGAGACTATGGCGACTTGCAAGGGGTCCACGACAACGAAAAAATAATTTGAGAGTCCATGGGGGTGAATGGGTAGTGATAGTGACTCTTATTAAACCAGGTCGTGACTTTAAGGTATCCGACTACGTTCGGAACCGTAATTTTGCAAAAGCGTATAAATGGATAATATTTATGATACTTAGTGTCACTCAGATTAGAAAATGTATTTAAAATGGTTTTAAGAATATTATTACAGTAAAAATTATTTAAGTACAATATTTTGACAAAAAATGAAGTTAGAATGACCCATTTTCAAAATATTCTCCTTTTGTGAAAAATGCTTCCATTATAATAATATTTTGCCAGTATATAGCTCAGACCTCTCTACCGAGGCTCAACTATAATTTTTGAAATATATAACTTAGAAGTGGGTTTATCTATATTTTACGACAACAGAGGGGAGCAGTTTTAAGAAAAAAACGCCGATAATTATTTCAATGGGTGATAACTCTGAAAATAATGTGAGTTTTTCAAAAATCTTAGTTCATATTCTCTGGAGAAGTTTTTACTTTATATAAGCACACACACACACATTTTTTATAAAAGAAGAAAATTTTGAAAAAATATTATTCCAAGTTAATTTTGTGCAAAAATATGCTTTTTTGCAAATATTTAAATGATTTTTTATCAAAATATCCTTAAAACAAACTTATACATGTATTCTAATCTAAATGACACTAAATATCATGAAAATTATCCATTTATGCACATTTTTAAAATCTCGGTTCCGAACGTAGTCGGATACCTTAAGCACCCCGGCTCGTACTCAGACAAATGATTAGAGCAGTGATTCCTAAAAATGTCTATATGAACCCCCAGGGGTCTATGGCGACTTTCAAGGGGTCTACGACAACGAAAAAAATTATTTGGGGGTCCATGATGTGTAAATGGGTAGTGATAGTGACTCTCCTTAAACCAGGTGGTGACTTTAATCTTTAAAAGAAATTTGAAAAAACGTTACCAATTTAACATTTATTTACTAAATTTAGTGTGCTAAAATTGTGGTTACTACACGACAGCATAAATGTTATCAAGACAAGGACCCTTTCAACATTTCTTTCCAGAATGAAGTATAATATTGGACGTCACGAATTTTCTTGATTTGTACTAGGCTTGAGTTGAGTTTGGTGTTTTATGGCGCAAGAGCCAGTTTTGGCTATACTGCGCCAAACATTCATAGGTCTGTGGTCTGGACGGGAAAAGAAGAAATTGGATGACAAGATGGAGGGTCGAAAATAGAGAAGGATCACTGGGGTACCCCAGGGTCGTGACACCCGTGTTTACCAAAGATAGTAAACCCCTTGGGAAAAGGAAAAGATCACTAGGGTACCTCGGGATTGTGATACCCGTACCCACCTAAAGAAGGTGAGCTCCCTGAGGGGCATAATGTACTAGGACATTTTAACCTACGTTCAATACTTAAATGCCCTTTACTCAGTTTTTGAATTAAAGTTTGAGTTTGCTTTTTTTATAGTAATACCACAGTAAACAATACAATCGCATAGTGACTTTGAAAAAAAAATGTCATACTTCAATAGGAAATGATCAGAGTAGTCCCTAACGAAAATTTTAAAATAAAGTTTAGAAACGGATGTAGGAAATGTTGGCTTGAAAAAACCTGTTATTTGTCACAAATTATGGAATATCGAGAAAAAGTGTTTATAATTACTTTTCCTAGCTAGAGGGAGTTTCAGTGAGTTTGTCAATCTCAAAAACGCGAAAAGAGAAAGGGAGGGGGGAACTGAACACTTACTAACAAAGGAGATTTAGGGTTAACCCTGACTATATAGATATTAAATGTTCAAAATTTGTTACGGAAGCATCATATTCATCCCTCTCACTAAAAGCATGTGTTTGTTGATCAGTTATTTTATGTAACAGTTATTTTATGTATTAATTTAATTTTAATTTAATTCATTAACATGTGCTTCTTAAGTTTTAAATGTGCTATACTTCACTACAGTTAGGAATTTAATTCTTTTAAAGTCAGCTGTCAAAAAGACACTATTTGATAAATTTGCAAAAATTCAAAATTAGGGGAGACGGGGTCTACCCGTAGCAGAAAAACATAGCAAGGGGTCTATGAGACAAAAAGGTTTCGGGACCGCTGGATTACAGTATTCATCACTAACCGGTCTGTCGCCCAAGGTTTGTCAACAGTATCATTGAAAGTAATTTGATCACAGCACTAAGACAGTGCTTCTCAAACTGTCAATACTCGCGACCCAATATTCACACACACAGTCATCATTTTCATCGCACCCCCCTTCATACAATAACATTGTATTGAAACTACAATAATACTACACTTTTATACTAAAGCTACAGTACGACTTTAACTTGGTATGTGCCACCGACGTATATAAACGTCTCGCTCCGCCAAAGCATTATTCTTCTGGACGTATATATACGTCTTTCCTAAGGACGATCTTTTCTGTGCACTGCTATCCATAAAATTATTCCTAAGGCTATGGAACACAATAAAAGGACCTTGACAGTCTTTGCAAAGGATTTACTTATTTCAGAAGATTTTGCTTATTTATTCCTTTTCTCTCCACCCCCAAAAAAAAACATCAAAATACGCGTGTCTACGTGGAAAGCCCTGGCATTGGGGACCAAACCACGTAACTTTTAACCGACAGTAAGGAATTAATTATAAGCAGTACAAATCATCAAGATAAGTGTTAAGACAAGCCCATGGAGTCCTTGGTAATTACCAAGCTTGCTCTTAACTTGGTATTGTTAAATTAATAATAAAATACATTGTACTATACAGATACTTTTATAAGTGTATTATATCAGTGTAAATGTGTATTGTATATTTTATTATGTCAGAAAGTATTTTGTTTGCTTACTTTCAGTAAATTAATAAAGTTTTGAATAATCTTTGGTTTTCAACTTTTCAATATGCTCGCGCCCCCCTTGTAGAGTTATCAAGCCCCTCAAGGGAGGCGCGCCCCAACTCTACACTAAAGTAAACACCAATTGTTATTCTGCACATTCGTATCCAATCGAATTGTATAGGTTTTTGTGCTGATACCCAGCATTAAGTTGGTGTTTTAACTATAGGGTTGTTACAAACCACCAAAGCTGTCTACTTCTAATGAAAGAGAAAAATAGGTCTTAGAACATAAAAGTGTAAGAGTAATCAATCATTATTGTGCTCATGGAAGAGAATACTTTTATGGGAAACATATTTTATTCTACAAAACTTTTTGTTTGAACGAATCCATTTTCATTATCATGAACATGTTTTGCATAAATACTTCATATATTTTCTGTAATAAGGAGTGGAATTTTGTACTAATTTTAATATTGATTATTCTTAGAATTTTAATAACGGAATAAGTGTAAATCCTTTGAATGTGTTACGTCCGTATGAACTTAGAAGATTGAATATTTTTCTCACTGAATACACGATTGGGTTCTGTATTTTAATACGAGGTAGAGTTATATATATATAATCTATATGAATAAAATCCATTTATGCAGCTATTGTTATATATTAAGCGTAATGCTATAAATTATTTTTTGTGTGATAGATATAGACCTAATCTTTCACCATGGTTCTGTTTTTTCTATAATGTCAAAAATTTCTGCTGTACGGAGAAGGTGGATCCATAAAGCATTACTTAATCCTAAGTCATTGGCCTACTTCAGTGACAGCTTTAGAACTCATAGTAGGAGAAAAACGACACTCTCCTTCACTCACTCACGTGTCACAAAACGGAGCAATAACGCCTATTGCCTTTAAATTTGTAAGGAATATTTTTTTTTTTGTTTGGAGATCAATTAAGAGCAGGAGAGAAATAAGAATGCATTCTACACACAAAAAAAGATTCCATTTTTAAACTATTAGACCCCCTACAGACTTTAAATTTGGAAAGCAAGTTTCTTTTGTTGAGTAGAGATCCGATAAGAACGGATTTTGTGAGACAGATTAATCCAATGGGGTGACAAGCGCATAAAAGTAGTTTCAGAAATTCAAGTCCTGTTCTTTTTAAACCAAGAGGTGAGGTTTACGAGAATGTTTCTGAATACAATCGAAACCTAAATGCTAGATCTTAGTAATCAATAACTTTAAAAAAACAATATATATCCACAGGGCATTTTAACATACATAGCGAATCGAGTGATTAACTAGTATGAGTATATATTGGAGAAAAAGCGACTCACTCATCACAAAATCTTAACTATTAGACCTTCAAACTTGAAATTCGGCAGGCATGTTTCTTTTGTTTAAAATTCCCATATTAATGAGTTTTGCAAAATTTAGCTCTTAAAGGAAGGGGAGTACGTGAACGTTTTAATCATAAACATCCGTTTTGAGTTAGAACTAGAGATTTGAAATTTAGAAGATGCGTTCATTTTGTTTATGGATAAGATAAAAAAGGGTTGGCCAAAAATCATTTCTATAAGTGATACCGGATTTTAAACCATAAACTTATTTCCGTTATAGGAACTTCTTAATGCATGTGAATTTTGTAATCAATAACTTAAAAAAATATCAATAGATCATACAACATCATAAGGTACTCATTATAGAATCTGGCTTACGACTAGTTATATATATTGTTACTTAGATCTGGGTTCGAGGATTATATGCTATTAGTCTCAAAGTACAAAACAGTATTTTAAGAGCGATGAACATGTATTCTTGAAAAACAATCCTTAGAAATACAGGATATTGCAGTAAAATTCACAAAATAATTCCAAGAAGGCTTTCATAACTTCTACGTCGCTCAGAGACAACTATCAGTGTCTAAAAATACAAATACGTAATGTATTCCGCAAGCACTCGCTCGATCGTAGCAACCATTCGCTAGTAGACTCTTCAACAGTCAAAACGATACTGACTCAATTTTAGCGAGTTAACTCCTATTTATATGGACTGGACGAATCTTTTTGAATATTTTTTTGACGTCATATATCGTGAGTGAAGGAATTTTAACATCGCACTATTCAGCTATTCGAAGGCTTTTGGCGACGAACCTCGTCATTTTGAACCATGGTCAAGTGACGAGGACGGCATCTGAACTGGCATACCCTCTTCTAACTTCCCCACCACACCGATGGAAGGACCTTTGAACTCTCTACAGATTTAAAATGTATTGCCTCCCTACAAGGTGGGTCTTCAGCAATACAAGGCTCGAACTCATGACACGCCGGCCACGACTCCGTTACCTTGACCATTAGGCTATTGCGGCTAAGTCTTAGATCGTAATGTAAAGAAATGTCTCTATTAAATTTCCAGAAACATCCATGTGATCGCCAAATCCCCAAAGTGGTCACCAACTCACCAAATATAATGCCAACTCGTCTGTATCGCCAATAATTCGTCAACTTTCGACTGAAACGCCATCGTAATGTAAAGTACGGCATTGTTTGTGAATATTACAATTTTAGCATTAAATAAACACAACAGAATGTAATATTAAATGATTATATATCCAGATACAAATTATTTACTCTATTACTTACTAATTTACTCTATTATTTACTATAATTTACTCTATTACTCTAATTACTGACACTAATTACGCAAGATTCGTAGTGTGTGTAACAACATATAATTAAACTTGAACCGGTAAAAGTAAAATACAAAATTATATATATGTATATATATGATTCCGTAATTTTATTTTAATTATCTAGAAGGTAAATTTTCAAATCTTTCTTTGAATTTCAAATTACTACTTACGAATTTCATTCATTAATTTTTCATTTGGCGAAGGCTCCGCCAGAACATTTTTAATCAAACTAAATTGTACATTGCTTTCAAGAAGCATATCATTCTTATCACCAACTAATTGAATACGACAAGGAACATGGCATCTTAAAAGAAACTTCTGACTGCGAAAATGAAATGGAATTAAGTAACGCCCTCAAAAAACTCTCGGAAAACAAAATCCAATCAATTTCTCAGTTATCCTGGCTTCCTTTCTGGGAATTCATTTTATAGAGATAGCAAAGAGAGTCAATCTACTTTCGAATTTAAATTAATTATTACTTTTCCCCTCGATTCATTACTCCCGAATCAAGCAACAATTCCACGAAATTTAATCATACTGCCAACAAAATCCTTAAGTACAAGGCTTTGAAATAAGAGTATTTTCCAGAATCAATTGCCAGGAGTTACATCTCTACCTTCACTCTTTAAAATTCATTTATTTAGTGATGTTCGTTCAGTTTTGTTGATAAACTTGTAAAAGAAACGTATATACTCCAAAACAGGCTATATGTGTTTTTGAAAAAAAAAAAATTAATTTTCTGCTCAGCTATTTAACAAAGGTGAAAAAACAAGCAAGAAATAAAAACATTTCACTTAAAGTTTACACAGAAAGGCCCTGTTTGAGTTTTGTTCTTAGATGTATTAGAGTTTTTAAATTTAGCAGATTTTCTATTATCAACTAAGGTAAGAGCGAATTGAATTTTTTTTTTTCTGTATTTCAAAACTTTCCTTCCTTTCTTAGTGGCTCGATAGCCCAGGGTGGATCTTAGCCTTCTCAAGAAGACTTTTCCAGGCCAGCCTTCTTCCTCCTAGTGTTCTCCAATTTTTAGTTCTCAAAAATAGGAAATATTTTTCTAGGCCATCAATCCATCTAAGATTTGGCGTGCCTTTTCTTCGTGCGCCTATTGGATGGGCATTGAAAACTTTTTTAGTGATGCGGGCTTCGTCCATTCTGACAACGTAACCTGACCATTTAATTCGTTGTATTTTGATGAAGTTAATTATGTCAGATTTTTTTTATGAGTGCTAGAGCTCGAAATTCGATCTTCTTCGCCGCGTGCCATTTTCCAGAATTCCCCAAAATAAATTTTAAAATCTTCCTTTCTTTGATACTTATCACGTTCTTATCTGTTCGAGACACGGATCAAGTTTCACATGCACAAATTAATAATGATCTTAAGAGACTTTTTATAATAGAACCTTTGTTTTTCTCTTGATTGAGTCCGATTTTAAATATTTTTCTATTTAGGTAAGACATAATAATTCTTTTTAGGATTTCAGTAGTACATTCGGTCCTACTGTTAATTTTCGAACCTAAATAAGGGAAACTGTCTCTCTCTCTCTCTCTCAACAACTTCAAAATTATACTCTTCAATTATAAAGTGGGAATTGCAAAAGCATGATTTAGTGCTAGGCATGAATTTGGTTTTAATCACATTGATTTGCAGTCCCATCATTTCAAAGTCAACCTGTGTTATTTTTTTCCCCCAAAGTGCATTGTTCTATTCGAAAAATCAAAATCCATTCTATTTTGTGGTGCAGAGTAAATCCTAACTAGCGAAATGACCTATTCGTTTTCTATTTCTTTTTTAATAAATTTTTTCACAGACTGTGAAAAATTTTCGTTATCTGGTAACAAGAACTCTAGGGTGGTTTGAAACAAGTTTTCAGAATTTCAAAACCTACCTATGTGGCAAATATGTTCACTGGTATATAGAGAAAGGAGAAAATAAAATTTTTTTAAAAAAACATTTTTATGCTAAATATTTCCACAAGGGGAGAAGAGACTAATAAAACTTTATATACAGTATTTCCCAGAATATAATCTTAATGGTGTCGTGTATCAAACCCATAACCTTTGACACCAGACTACCGTAGATCGATGATGATATAAGAACTAAAAACAAATAATGTAAAAAAAAAAAAAATTTAGTCAATTCTTACTTAGATCAACAAAGCAAAATTTTATTTTAGCTACTTTTTATTAAATAGTTACAATCCATATAAATATGTATATACATAGGACCGAATTACAACATTATATATAAGTGGAATTTTTATTGTTATCATTAAAGTATTGTATTGTCATCCGAAACAATCGTGTCTATAAAATTTCAGTTCAACTGAATGCTTTAACACGTGAGAAAAAAACCTTTTCAAGTTTTGACACAAATCGCCAAAAAGGTCGCTAAGTCGCCAAAAAGGATGCCAACGTAGCTGTATTTGTAATTCTTTAAATAATTAGTTTTAATCCATTCATTTTTATTAATTATAATTAAATTATTGTATTGTCATCCAAAATAATCATGTATATAAAATTTCAGCTCAATAGAGCGCTTTAAAATGTATTTTATTAACGACTGAAAGTTCCACCAAGTTAAATAAATCAATAAATGGAGAGTGTGAGCTAATAGTAGGAATTGAAAAAATCCAAACAGGCATATTTTTTTGTCTTTTTTACTCTTTCTAGTTTCGCTAAAACTTAGTTTTTATTTCGCGACTGGAAATATAAACTTTCCCAGACACTATTTTTTTTATTACTTTTTGCATCCACATATCCAAATCTTCTCATATCATTTCCACTTTCCGTTCACTTTCCTTTCCTTTACAAAGAGTACTGAAAATATTTCATGTACAAAGAATCGCAATTTCAATAACAATTTGGATAATGGAATAATATTTAATAAACGCCGACTGAGCGACATTTATGGCAAAACCCTTTTCTTATACAAAACAACATTCAATATTTATGTTATTACCAGAACAGGGAAATATAATTCCATTCAAATCTAAAGCCCATGTATCAATATACCTATTTATGATAATAGCTTTATATATGTCTGATATATTTATTTTTAGAAATACCGTAAAATCCGGTGCATAACGACCACTTTTAACACAAAAAATAAAATCGAAATTTAAGAGTGCGCTTTATACGCGTATAAAGGTGATAACTTCAAAAATTAAAAAAAAGAGATGTACATTTAAAAAACTTAAACTTCTACCTAGATCAGAATACTTTTTATATAAAAGAAATGACATACCTAATGAACTTATAAGGTTGTTGTGTGTGTTCTAGAAGTACATTATTTTTTTTTAAATGTTTTTATAATACCTTGAATAAATGGCTGCAAAATGTAATAGAACTGCTTACGTACATATATATTCAGGTTTTTTTCATTAAAAAGAGGGGGTGCGCGTTATACAGAGAATATACCTTAAAATTAAAAAAAAAAGCAGTTTGAAAGTATAGGTGTACGTTATACGCCAGATTTTACGGTAAATTTAATTTCAGTTAAGTACAGTTGTTAGATACAAATAATGATAGAATTTTAAACAATATTCTCGATTTACAGCAGAAAACAACCTTTACTTGGTTCCAAAAACTCTTCATAAAGAATTTAATACAGTTTAAATATATCAGACACATTGTTTACTATTAAATATAATTTTTCTGATTAAAAATGAAACATGAAGCAGTAAAAAATTTTATGGAATTATTATTCAATATAACATTTTTATATTGTTGTGCCTCTTATGGTTTACTTTATATTTTAGGGACCTTTATATAAACATGTTTATTCTATAAAAATTTAAAAACTAGACCATTAGGTATCCGTGGTTAGAGTCATCAATACATTTTAATTATTTTTTTTTCTTCTTTAATTTGTAGGAAAATAAAGAATATGTTCTAATTCAATAGAAATGAATTTAGTAATTAAAAATACACATCGGAACAATTAAAAATTTCGCTTAAAGCTCTTATAATTTTTTTTACCTATAAATTTTTATATTGCCGTATAATTAATTGTTATCAGGATTCAAAGACAAGAAAAAAAATTTTTTTAAATAATTCTGAAACTTTTGAAACGATTTTTAGGCTCACAAATTATTCTTCTAACAATAAGTTTGGCTTCTTTTTTTGACAGGTATTTTTTCCGGCCAGATGGTTTTGAAAACTGTAGTGGAATACCATTATTTTGTACTTCATTTTATTTTGTTTCATTATTTTTACCAATTCCAAATATTTTATTTTAACCATTACATTTAAACTTACTCAACTCTAGTGGAAAATAAAATATTTCAGCAAACGATAAAATTATGCTCATTTCCTGTAACATATGACTCACTAATTACAGTTGCCATCTTAAAAGTTTGTGAACTTTTAGTATTTTTGGAATATATTCACATAAAGAAATATCCTTCACAGTATTACACATTTTTATATTAAGTTTCTTCATCAAAAATCTTAGTATAACCGATTCTTTAATATATATAACTTGAATTGCCTGCAATTTGAAAAAAAATGATAATCGCGGTCTTTTACATTTAGCGCCAAAAACGATGTCACATTTTTAAAAACTATTTTATTCCTTTCTGTTCAATTGACATGAATTTTTTTGAATTATTATTAGTTTTCAGTTTAAAAATTGATGTCATTTCGATTTTAATTAAATCGAATTAGATAATGAACAGTTATAAAGAAAGAATTATTCATGAAAAATCATTGCTGCAGCCAGCATTGTATTTATCAACGGACACAGATGTTTGTGTTTTTCAATTCCTACTATTAATTGACACTCTCTCTCTCTCTCTATATATATATATATATATATTTATTTAACTCTTATTTATTTTTATTTCCATTCTTTTTATTCTTTTGTTAAGTGCTACATTTCAGCCATTCTTTTGATTTAAATCTGTATTAGGGTATAGAATCTGGCAACAAATTAATGTTTGCACTCAGATTTAGCGCGGGCTTTGCATTTGTAAGTGCAATTTTTAGGTAAGTTACCTCTATCTTGTAATGGATTTAGATATTCCTATCCATTATTTCCTATTGGTTTTTGCTCAGTGTTATTTACAAATAAAAGGGGAAGGTTGGCTGGCCAAAAAACATGTTCAACCCCACTTTTATATAAATTATTTTTATATAATAGCTGTCCTAAGTCAGTAATGTTCATAACACTGCAGCATCCATTTTATATTTATAAACTCGATTACTCTTTTGTCCTTCATTGTGTGATTTTCCTGCTGTCTATGTGTTTGTCGAATGTTATTGTTTGGATGTTATCTCTTGTTTGTAGAGAATTGGCCTATATATTTATTTATTTATTTTTATCTTGGTGGAATTTTCAATTGTTACTAAAATACATTTTAAAGCGCTCCATTGAGCCGAAATTTTATATACATGATTATTTTGGATGACAATGCAGTAATTTAATTATAATTAATAAAAATTGAGTAAAACTAATTATTCAAAGAATTACAAATACGGCCGCGTTGGCATCGTTTTTGGCGACTTGTCCCACAACTTGAAAAGGTTTTTTCTCACATTTTAAACCGCTCGTTTGAGCTGCAATTTTCTATACACTATTGGCTTAGGTAAAAATACGATAAATGAATTATAATTAAAAATAACTGACTGAAACTAATTATTTAAAGAGTTACAGATACAGCCAAATCGGTTTCATTTTTAGCGCCTTGGGTCAAAATTTTAAAGATTTTTTTTCTCACGTTTTAAAGCCTTCAGTTGAACTGAAATTTTATAGACACGATTGTTTTGGATGACAATACGATACTTTAATGATAATGAATAAAATTTAATAACCACTTAATGCTGGGATTCTGTAACATGTATATACATATTTATATTAACTATTTAATAAAAAGTAGCTAAAATAAAAAAAAAATTGTTAATCTTTGTAGGAATTGAATTAATTTTTTTTATATATTACTTGTTTTTAATCTAGTCAATTAGCAAAGACAATTCATAAGTTAATATTCTACAAACTTATATACTATACCATTGCATATTAGTTAAATGGTTTATTATATCCCCGTACTAGAACCGAAACGATAATAACGTATAGACAGCATAGCATTGGCTTGGTCGAATTGTGGGCAAACCCGAGTTGGCACCTTACTTTTCGCAACAACGCCTGTGTGTGAAGACTTCGAACCTCGATTGTTTCAATACGTATCATCTTCACAGCACGTCACAGAACTGAAAAAACCCTAATTCAGCGACCCATGATTAATGCGAACTTCTCTATCAATTACACGCCATTTCAAAAGACTATTCAGCCGCCCATCCAGTATAGTGGTTAGTGACGCTGACTGCGGTGCCGTAGGGACTGGGTTCGAATCCCGGAGAAAGTATGAATCTTTGTAAATGTATAGTGCCTTCGCGGCGTGAGTGAATGAATATTAACATCGCACTGTTCAGTTACACGAGGGCTTTAGGCAAGGTACCTCGTCATTTTTAATTATGGTCAAGTGACGAGGACAACACCTGAGTTGGCACTAACTACCACACCACACCACGGGAAGACATTTGAGCTTTCGACAGATTTAACATGCATCACTCCCCTACACGACGGGTCTTTAGTGGTACTGAGATCGAACTCATGACATGCCTGCCGTGATCCAATACCTTGACCACTGGGTTACCGCAGCTTGTGTACCTTCGCGGCAGGAAGTACTCTAAATAGCTGTCGAGCCGCAAGTCCTCTCGTGAGGTGAGTGGAAGAGAAAGAGAGGTGGGAGGCCCCTGACCACCTCCAGGGTGTTCTCCCTCAAAATTGGGGTGGGACCGAGCCAAATCGTGTCACCTACATGGTGCTCAAAGCTAAGGCTAACGATAGGAGTAAAAATCTATTCTTTAACCGCGATAAATTTCGGGGACCTTGAGCTGTTATTACTGTCGATCAGGGTGCATAAGCAACAGTAACAACAAACAACAAAGACTATTCAAGTTAACGTATTTTTTCCATTGGAAATTGTAGATAGAACCAAAACTTCAATGGGGTTCGAACCCTCTGCACCAGGGGTGTCAAACTCGTGGCCCACAAGTACAATGGCACACAATCATATAAAATAAAATTTCTCCCAAAATAGGAAAGGTAGTAGCACAGAAAAGATGTCGAGTGTCAGGATGTAAATATTAAATTTTTCTGGTTCCTTTATACATGTTTATTGCAATTTATTATTCGAAATAAACCTACGTTTATAAGCATATTGATTTTCTTTGTAGCCCACCTTACGTTCAACCTTGTTTATGTAGCCCACGTCAGCCTTTGCGTTTTGACACACTTGCTCTACACAAACAATATTCAAATTGACATTTTCGAGTTACCTTTTCTCAAAATCTACAATCAATATATGTTTGAAATCTTTATAGAAGTAATATCCCTCTTTCTCATTATACAAAAATAAGTATTTCGCTATTCTTAATTTTTTTTATTAGTTTGCTAAATTTGACATGGGGAAATTTGATCTTTTTCCCCACACAAAAAACTTTTAAAAATTAAATTTTTTTAATTGCTTTCAAAATGCTCATTCAGCAAATAGGATGAACATGTCAAAAAAAAATCCCATCCTCGTGCGCAATAGTTTCTTTAAAAAAGATACATCGAGTATGAAAAATTCATATTTTGAAAAAATAAAATTTTAATGCAAAAAATTACTTCCTCAACCGAATGTTTCAGCTCCATTGACTAATCATCATTTTTCATTCTTATTATTTACTTTTAAGAACTTTTTTCCCTAGCTTTCTTATTTTTTTATCAACAAGAATAACTAGCTTTTAATAATCAGAGTTTTCGAGGCTTTTCATGGGTAGCCGAGTGGTCAAGCTACCGGATCGTGGATGGCCTTTTCATAGGTTCGAGCCCAGTACCACTAAAGACCCGCCGTGTAGAGCAGCGATGCACGTTTAATCGGTCGACAGCTCAAACGTCCTCCCGTGGGTGTGGTAGTTAGGAGAGGGGGTGCCAGCTCAGGTGTCGTCAACGTCACTTGACCATGGCTCAAAATTACGTGGTCAGGCTCCAAAAGCCCTCGTGTAGCTGAACAGTGCGACGTTAATATTCACTCACTCGAGGCTTTTCATTGCTTGTATCATGCAAGCACTAGGCTAATGTTCAGTTCTTATTCTTACCTATATTGAATAATAGCGAATCATATTTACCTAAAGATAGGACTTCTGTTTGCATAAATGTCAGAATTGTAAACAAGAACCATATCACGTTAATCCCTCTCATAAGGATTTGGGATACTACCATGTACGCATTTCTTCAAAAATTTGAATTTGATATATCTCTAAGAAAGGGTCATATAGACTTTAAAATAAAAACAGGTAAACTATTTTAATGATGAAAAGTCTCCGCAAGTTATTCTTCATTTTTAAATAAACAGTACCAGATGGTCTAATTGGCAAGGCATAAAATACACTGACCTAGCATTAATATCACAATTTTTAGAAATATTGTCAAAGAACTTGGAATGTTAATCAAGTATATCATAAGAATTTATACAGAAACAGCATTCTGAATGAAACGGAACAGCTTCGACGAAGTTATTCACCATAAATAACAATTAAAAGCCTTGTTTTTTTCCATTTCAAAGCTTCTAAAAAAATGTACTTAATTATTAAAATTTACAATCACAGTTCTAAAAAAAACATGTGTACATGTGTCACAATTTACATCAGACATCGACAACCTATGGTATAATTCTCAGTTAGCACTTTATACCACATTACAATAAATTAGAAAAGGTTAGCCTCTGTACAGAGGTTTGAGCTATATACAGGGCAAAATAGTATTATAATAGAAGCATTTTTCACAAAAGGAGAACATTTTGAAAAAAGGTTATTCTAAGTTATTTTTTGCTAAAATATTGTATTTAAATAATTTTATATGTCAAAAAATGTCCTTAAAACAATTTTATACGTGTATTCTAATCTAAGTGACACTAAATATCATGAAAATGATCCATTTATGCGCCTTTTTAAAATCACGGTTCCGAACGTAGTCGGATACCTTAAGCAAAAACGAAGCACTTTGCTTACATTTTTCGCCATTCAAATGAGTGTGGCCCAGTTTCAACGATTTAAAAATAGGCTTTAAGGGCTTCTATTTACCCTAGAAGTTAAAGTAAGGTATTTTTAGAAAGGTTAAAATTCATACAATTTAAAAATGTAAAAATCTGAAATAGTCAAAAAATAAGATTTTAGCTTTCGGAACACCCCTTCACTTAAAAATGAACAGCATTTAAAATATTACTTTTTCCTAAATAAAAAAGAAAAAATTAATATTGTACATATATTATGCAATTTTAAACGTATTTATTAAAATAAGAAACCGACAACAAAAAATATAAGTATTTCCCTTCATTATAAAATAAAATGATAAATAAAAAGTTTAATGCAAACTCAGTGTTTGCACCACTCTACTTTCATATCGCAAAATCAGTGGTATAATGTGTTATTTTCAATTTGATACGATGTTGAGCAGTTATCAAACAATTTCTTTGCGGACTTGAAATATTATTCATATGAGAAATGACTTTTTACTTAAATGTATAGAACCAAAAGTGGAAAGCAAAGTTCATGCTAATTTCTCTCTTCAAACAATTCAATCTCCCCAGCACAATGACATTCAATAATTTATAAAAAAAGCTGTTAATTTATCTTTAGAGTTATTTTTCAAATTTTTCCGTATTTCCGTAAATGTGCATAATTGTGAAAATTTTTGAGTTGATTGAGGTTAATAAATTTCTAATGGAGCTTTTTTGACAATTTTGCAAAGTAGTGCAGAGTGCAACTGAGAATTGTACCAAGTGCCACATGTGGCACGCGCTCTATATAGGTTACCGAACTCTGATGTACAATTTTAATTTTTTTCTGTATGTTGAAGGAATAGTTATTTTTTATTTTGTTTATTTTTATGTTAATATTTTAAATGATGTATAATTATAACGTAATAAAACTTTAAATATCTATTATTAACATCTATTCACAAACATCATCGCATTGTTTCAAAGACTTCCTCTTGTGCGACATCCTGATCCATATTGATAGATTATTTCGGCAAGTCACAGCGCTACAAGGTTATTGATCCCTGCTGTATATTATTTACTTTTTTAAAATGCTTTTTAACAATTTTATACATATATACAATTAATGTTGTTTTATTAAGTAGTTTCAAATTAAATTTGTTAGGGTAAATATTCCTCTGGACAAGTCATATTTACATTCATTACTAACATTGTTATCTAGGCATAACAATATTGCAAGCATATTGCAGATATTTTTTTTAAAAAAAAATTGCTAAATGCTGTTATACAAGCTTTAGCTAAAAAAAGAGCAAACTCGTGAGAAATTAAAGACCTCTAAGAAATTTTGAAATTGTAAGCAAATCCATATTTGTTCAGTTGCTGATACAAGGAGATTACTTATTAGCTAGAAAATGAGAAAACGACGTTAATTTTCCAGCTTACACTAAAAGTTAAAACATTCAATATGCATCGCACATTCAACTGTCAAACGAAAGCGAAGTACATTGTTTACAATTTTCTCTTTTTAAATGGGTGTGGTTTAGCTAAAATGATAATTTAAGACTAGGTTTTTGAGGCTTCTAATTATCGTAGGTATTAAATAAAGTATTTTTGAAAGGTGAAACTCTACAACAGGGGTCGGCAATCTGTTGCACGCAGTACAATTCTTATTAGCACTGCGCTGCTCTACAAGTTTTCAATGTTTGAGTGGACAGCAGTTGTGTGTGATAAATTTAAAATGAACTTTATTTGACAATTATCTTTAGAATTTCGTAAATACGAAAAAATCTGAAAGTTGACTCCAAAAAATAAATTTACAGCTACATTGTAAGTTACTGAATGTCATGGTGAAGAGATTTAATTGTTTGAAGACAGAAAAATTTAATGTGTAAGCTGCTTTTCGGTTTTAATTTTACATACTTAAGTAAAAAATCTGTCCTCGTATTAAAAATATTTCGAGTCCGCAAAGATAGTGTTTAACAACTGAATGCTCAAAATCGTATCAAATTGAAAGTCGTACATTATATCAATGATTTTGCGATATGAAAGTAAAACGGTGCAAGTACTAAGTTCTTATTAAAATTTTTATTTAGCTATAATGAAGAAAAATACAGTTGGACCTCTATATAACGAAGTCGCTAAATCCCGGGAAAAAGTTCGTTATATGGAAAATTCCTTCTATAGAAGTTCATCTCTTAATATACTTTATAAACCACATAAAGCAAAATTTTAAATTCATAAACACTATATATTAAAAAGAAGTAATTATTCACACCTTTTTTAAAATTAATATAACTTTATTTTATGTATCTTACCCATTAAAAAAAGAGAGAAAAAAACTAGAAAGAAAACAAGAAAAAAGAATGTCGAAGAATTCACTGTATTTTCAATATTAAGAAAATAATTTTATACTAAAATTAATGAATTTTAAGGACATTTTATAATTCAAAGCATACAAGTAATATTAAACTTACATTACTTTATAATTAGAACACGAGGACACGGGACAACTCCACTGAGGGTGAAAGAGGATATCGAAGATATTTCTAGTGAACTGGGTAATGGGGATTAAGGGTTGCACTTCTTGGATGAAACGTCCAGAACTCTATTGCTCTCAGGCAGTTAGGATTTAATAAAAATAGTTCAAGATTAATGAGGAACATAAAATGTGTTAAAGAGAGAATAACTTGAAATTTTTTCAGAAATACTTGAAAAAAATGGAGAAAAAAAATTGAATCACAGAAGAAAAATTTCGTTATATAGAAACTGCACTTCGCTATAGAGAGGTTATTTTACGAAGAAAATCGTGAAATGTTCAAGGTTCCAGAAAAAGTCCGCTCTATCGAAAAATTCGCAATATAGAAGTTCGACTGTATTTATATTTTATGTTATCTATTTCCTATTTTAATAAATATGTTTAAAAATACTAAAAATATGTAAAATTTTATATATTTTTTTTATTTTTCTGAAGAAATAGTTATATTTTATGCTGTTTATTTTTATATTAAGAAATATTTTTAAATGATGCAAAATTAATATAAAATAAAAGTGTAATAAAAGTGTAAATATCTGTATTATTCACCTCTATCCTCTAACTCTGCATACATTATCACGGGAATTGAAATGTTTCAAATATGTTCTACTGTGTTGCACGCAGAATCGTATTGGTAGATTCGTTTGACACGCCAGAGCTAAACGGTTGCCGACCCCTGCTCTACACTCAATATGGAAACATGTTTTTAAAAAAAATCATTTTTGTGGATTTTGGGGTTTTGACATCCCGCCATTTCATGGATCCTTGATCACAAAGCAACTATCTTAGTCCCCGACTTATCACAAACCCAAAAGTTTTATTAAAAAATCGATACAACATCCAAAACAAGTTTTCTTTTTTTAAAAAAAAAATCACTCTCATTTGAAAATAGGATGATTTTATACTTCTATTTACAAAATAAAAAAGAAACATATTTTAGAATAATACATAAAAAAGTATACAACATTGAATACCATTGCCTTCTTGTATTATTTGGTCAATTTCTACCGAGAGTCAAATTTTATTTCAAATGCAATTTGCAAAACATGCGTCCTTTTTTAAAAATAAGATTTGGTGCACACCGTACGATTGTTTTTTCTTCCGCTGAAAATATTGTTCTAAATATTGTCAGATAGTTTTACCCCGGAGCTAGACTTTTATTGACTTCAATTGTTTTTGTTCAAAATATTGATTGAACTTGATAGTTGTCGTCAACACAAGGCATTTCCATTACAGTAAAAGCTTTTCATTCTAGTTTTAGACATACAGAAACAATAAAGTATAGTAAAAAAAATCGAAATTAAATTTCGGAGGGCTTTTGTTGTACTTTATTCTTTTGTGTTCGCTTTGGTTATTTCTTCTAAAGTCAAATAGATTCAGCCTTGTCTATTTTTTTTTTAAATTCATTTATGAACAAAAGAGAAGCTGTCAAAAATGATGATGCTTTTCTTTATTGAGAAAAGAGAAGAAATTCAAACTTTATTCGGTTTTCATGACTGTGAATGCTTTGCAAAAAAGGACTTTTGAAAGATGAGTTTTTTTCTCTTTTTGCTTATAAAAAAATAGGTAACTGATTAAATGAACCACATCTCGTCTCAACAAAAATTAAAAACACTCATTTCAAAATTTTCAAAACGATATCGAATAAACGCTATGGATAAGAATTTCTTACACTCAGGTTTATTTTTCTTTAAAACACCTGTTTCAGATTTTGAACATTTTAAATGCCCACTTCTAGTAGATCAAAAACCCATTTCCGGTTTTTCTAACTTTATAAAACTGATTGTAACTTTACCTCTAGGTAGCGTAGAAACAAAACAAAGTACGTTTTGTAATGCCAAAAGATAGCTCTATTCAATAAAATAAAAAACAAAACTATCTGTCTTGACCGAATTTGGTCATTTTCAAAGTGTTCGGATACCTTAAAAACACACTTTCTCGATATTCCATAATTCGTGACGAATAACAGGTTTTTTTCTAGCCAAAATTGTTCCCAAACGTTTCTAAGCTTTATTTCAAAATTTTCGCGTTAGGGACTATTCTGATCAGTTCTTATTGTAATATGACATTTTTTTTTCAACGTCACTATGCGATTGCATTGTCTACTGTGGTATTACTATTAAAAAAAGCAATCTCAAACCTTGTTTCAAAATCTGAATAAAGGGCATTTTTAAGTGTTGAACGTAGGTTAAAATGTCCTAGTACATTATCTGACAAATCGAGAAAATTCGTGATATCCAATATTACGCTTCTTAAGCTTCATTCTGGAAAAAAAATGTTGAAAGGGTCCTTGTCTTGATCACATTTATGCTGTGATGTAGTAACCACAAATTAAGCACACTAAATTTAGTAAATAAATGTTAAATTGGTAAAACATTTGTTTTTTCACTATATATAGAAAGAGAAATCAAATTTCTTTTAAAGATTAAAGTCACCACCTGGTTTAATGTGAGAGTCACTATCACTACCCATTTATCCCCATAAACCCCCAAATTATATTTCGTTGTCGTGGACCCTTTTCAAGTCACCATAGACCTTTAGGGGTTTACAGTGGATGATCGGTTAACGAACATAATTCGTTCCAAGACTATGTTCGCTATCCGAATTGTTCGTTAATCGATCATCGATTCACCATAAACTTCTATGTGAAATCGATTAAGGTATCCGACTACGTTCGGAGGCTTTTTTTAAGTTTTCTAAAAATCCCCAATATTTTTACATTTTTAGTTTCACTTCTATAAATAATAGAAAATACAGTTAGAAATAATATATGTACATAAAAATTTGCAAAAACTTAAATTTTTAAGGAAATGTTAATGAAATTTTGGACTTTTTTCAAACACTATTTTTTAAAATATTTTATATTTTTCATAAAATATTGCTGCAACACATTTTTTAAACACATTTCTAGAGGATGACCTACAAGTGTTAAATTATTTCTTTTGAATCAAAAGTTATAGCCAGTCGAGCTAGCGAACTGGGAAATTCAATCAAATTATCGAAACTTCCAGAAAAAAATACAACTAAAATAACTAAAAATTTTTCAATTTCTCTTAGCTTGTAGGCCATCCTCTAGATAATACAATTAATAACATTTGTGTAAAATTTCATACAAGTATCTCTAATAGTTTTTTAGATATCATGTTTGAAATATCATGAAATTTACAAAAAAATAGTTTTGAGAAAAATGCATTTAAACTTTATAAAAGCAATTTCAAAACAAAATATGACAAGTATATTACTAAAACTCTCCTGATTTATATTTAACAATTCCACTCTTTGGTATTTTTAAAAAAATTTTCTTTCTTTGGGCCCCCTTTTTTTTCTGGTTGATTTTAAAAAAGGCAAAGAATGTTGTTTCGAGTCACCGACTCGAAAGATGTCAACAAATCTCTCATCACGCAGTCTATAATTCCCTGAATTTATGCCAAATGCTTTCAAAATACCTAACAAATCAATAAAAGCTTTTTTTAAAAATGACTGCAATATGGGTACCCAAAGAAAATGTTTTTAGCTCGACAAAAGCTTTTTTCGAAACGATTTGCCACAAACAGGCGTTAAATGATGCATTTGTATTTGTGTCTTACCGTGGAGGCAATTTTATAATAACTGCTTATCACACTGCTTCATGTACACATGTTAAACAATATTTGAAAGTTTCACAGAAAAACCTACACTTTTTTCTGTTTATTGTTTTCCGCTGTCGTTTCCTCGCTGATAATCACACAAGTTCTCAGCTCCAATCAAGCATGAACCATATATGGATTTCTCCCTGCTGGAGCAACAGTGAAAAAATGCCGCTATTGTAGCACTTAGCATAGCTTCGACGTGATTGGTGTTACTGCTACAACAGTTTAGAATTTTATTAAACATAACATTGATAAGTTTTCCCTTCTCACCGAGGTTTTTCTGGCCTTTTTTTTTTAAATTTTCTTTGCCGACTACTCAATCTTTCTTAGAAGTATCTTATGCACTGATATTTGATGACATTGTTGACACCATACACATCTTTAACAGAAAGGTATCCTTGGAATCACCATCACAATAGAAATACATATTTTTAAGATTTCGTAGTGCAAAAACATACAAAGATTTTCTACACACCAATAGATTCCATATTTGAAGTAAATCCCAGACGATTGCAGGAACACGCTTGTATGACTGGACTTATAGAATTCTAAAAAACTTTGCTAACATTTCCAAATCTAGAATTTCCCAGTGTTAATGTATAAAGTTTCTATAGAAACCACATTTAGCGATGAATGTCCATGTGTCTCTGCCGTCAACGTATATTCCACATTCTTCAACTGACATTTTGGAACATTTTATAATGCTCTTTGCTTCCAAAGCAGTGTCATTCATGTCATCTTTAGCCGTTAATGTAGCAGCAGCCAAGACTTTTTTTCACAAAGTCTAAATGCTCCTTTTGTCATAGAAGGCCAGTTCAGCTTAGCACATAGCTTTTTCACCGAAGAATGTCATCTTTTAATCACTCACCTTCCACAAATAAGTTGCAAATTAATAACACTTTGCTTTTTTAGCTCTTCAGTAGCTGAAAAAAGGACAATAAAAGTACACTTGGAGCATTTTGAAGTCACATTAGAAGTCAGTCCAAACATATAATCTTCATGCAGGTACAGATTGTTCTCAAAACAATTGGAGAAACACAAACTTGAAAACACACTTCCAATTTAAATAAAATATTCTATTACCTCTTAATGTTCCACTAAAACATTCTTTGTTCTGTGAAAATGCCTTTACTTATTCCAGTTTTTGTTCATTACAAGTTTGAGCACATCCAAGTCAAGAACACTACTAGTCAACACTTCCACTGTTTTTGTGAATCAGTCACCAACATAGTTGTGTTTTCAAGAGGTTAATTTAATCCATTTGTTACCCGTTATAAGTAGATAACAACAAAAGCAAAATTTTCAGAAACAATTAATGATTAAAAATTGTACAATTAAAACGAAAAAGTTCAGTTTTTTGAAGAAATTTGGGAGCAACATTCGTAAGATTCAAATCAAAACAAAAACATGTGAGGTCAGAAGAAACAGATGTTGCCAATCGCAAAAGTCCAATTAAAAGATTGAAATTGATGCCTATCAATAAAATAGTTTTAAAAAATTGTCAGAAATTGTTTTTAAAATTATAATGGGTTGAAATTGCAAAAATTATGGGTAAAAAGCATGTTAAGCAGTCAACTTCCGGTTTCGATTTCACCTCTTCCGGTTTTGATTTCACCGCTGTGATAATATTTTAAACAACTGTAACTTTTTTTTCTAATTATCGCAGACAAAACAAAGGCAGATTTAGAAAGATAATCGTTTGAATTCTAAAAATATCAAATAAAAAGAAAATGTGATTTTTGACCGAAAATGACGTTTTCAACGTAGTCGGATACCTTAATTCGATCTGGAGACCCTAAAAAATGAAATCAAAACCGAAACTGATGGTCTAATTTGTATGAATATTCTACTGCAATTTATTTTCAATAGAACTTTGAAGTTTAATAGGTAAGCAACATAATTCAGGAGAGATGAAAAACGATTTTTAGTCTGTTTCTCATATTTCACGTATTTTTTACGGCGGTAGCGCTTCATCGGCACCTTTATATTTTATAGTCTGCACTGTTTGAAAAAATTAAGAATTCGCTTAATTTATTTGCCATGTCAGCAAATCCAATCGCTCATAACTTATCAGCTGTCAGAAAATATTGATATTCATATTGAAATTCGAGTATTCAAGTGTGTATTGATTTTAGTCATAATAATAATTATTGAATAACCTTTAAATTCATTGTTAATTCAAGTTCCATTTAGTAATTATCAATACTAAGCATGCTTTAAACATTTATCCTTTCGATCTTATTTTGTATGCAAAATGATAACAAATGTTTAATATTAATTTTTTTTTCAGAGCCGAGAAGTGTTCGTTAGAATTCGTTTTGTTCATTATCCGAATATGTGTTCGTTGTCCAAACACAAAAAATCTTACTTGAAAGTGTTCTTTATCCGAACACAAAAATCTTTCGTGAAAGTGTTCGTTAACTGATCACCCACTGTATGTAGATTACTTTGGGAATCATTTCTCTAATCATTTGTCTGAGTACGAGCAGGGGTGTTTAAAATAGAGGGTCTGTTTTATTTAAGAGAAATACTGGAATATTTAACTATAGGATAATTGATGAATGGGTTGCTTCATTCCAATGATTTACTAAACAATAGCCGCTCAACCATTATGGTGGTTTTGACACTCGGCTCGTAATCCAGTGGACCCGGGTTCGAATCCCGAATAAGGCATGGATGTAACTTTGGGAAAATAAGTCGGAATTACGCCCAAAAGATAGCTCTATTCAATAAAATAAAAAACAAAAATATATATCTTGACCGAATTGTGTCACTTTCAACGTGTTCGGATACCTTAAATCTCTCCAGCAACGACATTCAATAATTAACAAAATGTCTGTAAATTTATCTTTGGAGTTATGTTTTAGATTTTTTCGTAATTCCTTAAATGTCCATAATTCTGAAGATGTTTGTCAAATAAGGTCCTTTACAAATTTATCTACTTCCGTCCCCTCAAATGTTGACAAATATGTAGAGTAGTGGGGAGTGCCACTGAGAATTGTGCCACGTGTCTCATGTGGCACATGTGCCTTAGGTCACCGACCTCTGATCTAGCCTAAGGGTGGCATTCTTTTCCGAAAAAGATCAATTTTAAAATCGATTCGAATCGTAACCTGGTGAATCGATTCACTAAAAAGTCGAGATCTAAAACGACGATTTCTAAAAAATAGATTTTTTTTTCACGTCTGCATTTACAATGTAAGTATAAATCCATTTTATGAAAAACAAGAGAAAGATGCCGTAATAAACGATCTCTTATCAGTAAAATCAGAATTTTTTTAGTTCAGGGAATTCGACAATTACAATAATTTTTATTACCCTATCAAAGTATCAGGTGTAAAAGAAGACATTTATTTTCTAAATGTATTTGTTACATTTATTAACTTGTGCTTGTGAAACTTGGTCCGTGTCCCGAACAGATGAGAACATGATAAGTATCTACGAAAGGAAGATTTTAAGATTCATTTTTGGAGGAATTCAGGAAAATGGAACGTGGCGAAGAAGATCAAATTTAGAGCTTTATCAATCATTTAAAAAATGTGACATTGTTAACGTCATCAAAATACAACGAATTAAACGGGCAGGTCACGTTATCAGAATGAATGAAGACCACACCACTAAAAAAGTTTTCAATACTCAACTAATTGGCACACGAAGGAAAGGCAGTTCAAATCTTAGATGCACTGATGGCCTAGAAAAAGATCTCCTAGTTTTAAGAACTAGAAAATGGAAATTGAGTAATTGAATATTAACGTCGAACTGTTCAGCTGCATGAGGGCTTTTGGTGACGGACCATGTAATTTTGAACCATGGTCAAGTGACGTGCACGACACCTGAGCTGGCACCCTCTTCTCCTAACTACCACACCACACCAACGGGAGGACGTTTCAGCTCTCGACAGTTTTAACGTGCATATCTGCCCTACACGGCGTGTCTTTAGTGGTACTGGGCTCGAACTCGTGACAAGGCCAGCCACGATCCGATACCTATACCACTCGGCTACCTAGAAATTGAAGAATAGTAGCAGGAAGAAGGCTGACCTGGAAAAGGCTTCTTGAGAAGGCCAAGGCCCACCGTGGTCTGTCGTGCCACTGAGGAAGGAAGAGATGGAAGGATTTGTTACATTCAAATGTTTAGAAAATAGATAGTATAGCTAATAGTTCTAAATGCTTAATATCTAAGCTTTTTAAAAGCAACAGTCTATCAAATCTACTGGGATCTAAGCAATTCCTCTCATCAATTGCGATGTTGCCAGCAATCGAAAAAAGGCGCTCACAAGGAACAGATGATCCCACGATACTCATATATATCACGGCTATTAAGTGAACGGGATGATAAATAGTTCTTTTTGTTCTTACCAGTAAAGTATAGGATCAGGTGCACAAGTGCCTACGATAATTAATGTTTAAATTCTTCTCGTTTAAGCCCTGACTTTCCAGTACATTCAACTAATTTTAAATTTTATGGTTTTAACCAAATCAGAAAAAAATTAATGCCGATTTTCCAGGATGAAATATCGATTCGCTGAATTAATTTAGTGCTACATATCGATTTAAACAATCAATTTCCTTTGGCCCGAGAAATCGATTTTTTAATTAATCGATCTCAGATCGCCATCCGTAATCTAAACCACCATATACTCAATGAAGTGCTAGGTCATCGAAAAGTGTCTGCAAGATGGGTGCCAAGAGACCTGATTCTAGATCACAAGTGTGAAAGACTGGGAATTAGCTTCGATCACTTGAAGCAATACGCGCATGAGTGAAATTAATTCCTGTTCAGAATCATTACCGACCTTGAGACATAGGTGTACCACTTTATTCCAAAAAAAGCATCCCAGTTCACTAATGGAGAAAAAAGTGTTCCAAAACAGTGCTGAGATAGAGCAGGCTGTACGACAATTCCTTGCATCGCAGGGTATTGAATTTTACAAGAGTTGTTTCTTCAAACTGATTGCACACTAAGACAAATGTCTTGATATTGAAGGAAGGAAGGTTCGATCTGGGTACCTTCCTTTCCGAAAACGAGTGTTTTAGCCATTACTCCAAAACGATCGTCATCGCGTGTTGGCTATTACTGGTTTTATACCGATATCACACCGCCACAATACTGACAGCGACAATATCGAAAAATAATGCAAGGTGTATAATCCTTGATGTACTTTTCTTTGGCAGTAAATTTTCCGTGGGACAAAAAAGTGGCGAAACTTTCAGAACGACCCCTCACAACAATAAAAAACAGTTATTTTTCCAAGAAAAAAATTTATAATACCAATTTTCCCTCCTATTATTATAAAATATTTAAACAAATCCAGAAAGATTCTTAGGAAGTTTAATTTATAAATTAAAAATATTGAAGCTTCGAAAAATTTCCAAAGTATACATTTAAAAAAGCAACATTTTTTTAATTGTAAAATATAATTTCAACTTCAATAAATGAAGCTATTTTTTTTTTTATTTCAAGAGAAAAAAAAATTTCTTAATCATTATTCTAAAATGTCAAATTAAATCAAT
>BMAV01010304.1:130416-150744 GCA_019973955.1 Trichonephila inaurata madagascariensis
AAAAAAAATTTCTTAATCATTATTCTAAAATGTCAAATTAAATCAATAACACTGCATGCTTTCTATTTCATAAACATTCATTACTTTTTAGATAATGTTTTAACGAAAGACAAGATTTACTTAAAAATATTTCGTAGAAATATTTTTTCTCTAATTCAAAACTCCACAGCATTTCCCGCGGGAGTTATTTCAATTCTACTAATTCCAACATAATTAACTTTCCATTTCTGTTTCTTTAATCTTCACAACAAATAAATTCTCAAGAGATTTATTTAAATTTGAATAAAATAATTCAGCTTTGCTTTCACAGTAAGTTTATGAATTCAGAACAATAAAAAATATCACAAAAACAAGTACTTAACAAATTAAAAGTATTCAAAATTTTAAATGCATCAAATATAAATCATTTCAACGCATGATTAATTCTTGAAGTTATTTTTCCCTCATATTTATTGGTTTTAACTTCTATATCAAATCTTCATTTTTCTTTCGTAAAAAACATAAATGATGTTTAAGTCCAAACTAATTAATTAACTATTTTTTTTCTGCGTGATGATTGGTGTCATTTTCATATTGAAAATATTGAAATAAATATAAAACGTCATCCAACATCTTTTCTTTCCTTCATTGAAAATATTTAGATTCTAAAGAGAATTTTAATCCACAAATTCAATTTATTATCGTTTTCTAAAAATAAAACATTTCGTCGTCGATCGTTATTTGATAAAAATGCCAACTCGAAAAATTTAAAGAGAAATCAAATTAATTAACTCTTCCTGAACCATTTTGTTACAAGAGAAAAATAAAATTTTAGCAATTTTTTTTCTCCTCCTTGTAATGTGTATTTCGCTCCAATGCTTGATGAATGTAATAGAAGAATAAGTACTTTTAGTAATAAATAAAACATTTTTAAGGAGAAGACAATGACTTAAGTAATAAAAAAGTTGTGTATGCTTATGACCACACAATAGAAGTGATAACTTCCTATTTTGTAATGTTATTTCAGAGATTAGTTCGGTGAATGAAAAACAAGGGGATATTAGTATTGTCCTATAAAATTATTTATTCATATGTCTGTACTCATAAAGTAATATTTTTGTGTGAAATATACAATCCTATTTTGCGAATTAATTGTATTCTAAGAAGGAAACAATAGGTTTATGGTAGCTGAAATAGGTTATATAAATACTTTAGATACAAAATTTTATTTAAATGTCTAAAAAAAACTCCGTCAAGCGTTGTTCCGTACTTCCTCGTGTTTTCATTTGGATCATTTGACATAATTAAATTTAATTTTGATATTAAAAAATCAACTAAAGGTTTGGATTTGTCTTTTGAAAAATCTACTTTAAAATTCCCACTTAAATGCATAGGTAATTTGTTCAGGAGACCCGATCCGGCTTTGTGAATTTTGGTTGTAATTTAACAATATTCAATTCTGTCCATGGACTAATTTAAGCAAAGGGATAGTAAGACAAGTAGTTGATTGGGAAGAGAAGAATCTAGGTCAAAACCTTTAAAAAGGGATTTAATCAAAAGATTTATATCGCATAATCTCTGGCTTATACTAGCTCTTTTTCATTGTATGACAGTTTTGTACAACTATATCCGGTACTGCTGCAAGGAAAGTCTTCTTAACTGTATTATGTTTTCTTGTATTTAAACTGTTTAATGTAACTTTTTCTTAATACCAGTATACTTAATTTCTTTATTTTAAATTTTTATTTGTTCTATTTTTTTTTAGGTTAAAAGTATATTTAAGTAATGTGATTAATAGAACCATTTGTTCATTGCTATTCTGATTGTGTTTTGGGCTTACAAATATAGTTAATTTTTATTCTTTAATTCACTGGAATATTGCTAATGATAATTATACTATTTACTTAGTTCTATAAAATTAATCCTTTTTTACATTTTGTTTAATTTTAGTGTAGGATTTCTCTCTTTCTCTCTAAGCCTATTTTTAAAAATATCACATGTTTCATTTTCCTGCTTCAACTAGGATTAGAAAAAATCCCGCATTCATTTTCTTGAAAGAGGTGGTAGGGAGGGGGTAGTCCCATTTAGATCGAAGCTAGGAACTTTACATTTACGGCGTATTGGTGGGGGAACAAACTCCCGCTTTTCATGTCGTTTCGGAGTGGGGGAGGGGGAAACGTCCCTCCTTTTCTTTTTAGGGGTGTGTATGTCACGGACGACCTTGTATGATCACGATTTCTGACTGAAGACGAAAAAAGAATGAAAAACCGGAGCGGGACGTTCATTCAAGTTTACTCTCCAGCAAAATGCGCCTACAGAAGTTATCACTTCAAAAATATGTGATTCATTTTCCTAATTTGTCACTTGAGAATCGAATTCAAAATTGTAAAAAAAAATTTGATTTTTTAGTATGATGTTTTGAATTAATAAATGCTTACGACAATAACAATGGAGCTAACATCCACACTTTCACACCATGCCATCAGGAAGACTTTAGGACTCGACAGATTTAACCGCTAGCTTGATTATCCCGAGTTATCTCAGGTTTGTATATATTGTAATTAATTATTATCCTGTGAAAACTCGGGCGAAGCAGAATTTGTCAGTAAAATTGGTTTTATCACGGTTTTAGTCCGCCTGAGGGAAATGAAAGGAAATATTCAGTTTTGATTGGCAGTTTGCAAAGTTTTGTTGATTTCACGAATCTTTTTGCGGGACAGGTCTCATGTTGTCCCTATTGTATAGTACACGTCGACTTGTGGATTAATAATGTATGAAGAAGGATAGATCCATTGGAAAAAAGTAAAATAATGTCGATGATGCAAGATAGCGAAAGCGATGATTTTTCAGATAGTGATTATGAAGAAGTTGGACATTGAAAATAGTGGAAGTGATGCTTCTGAATGTAGCCTACGTTTTGTACTGTAAATCAGGAGGTTCTCTATCATCTAAGCAATTTAGAATGGAACTGATTGAAAAAATAATTAAAGAAAATGATCATGGCGAGTTTTCTGCCTCATCAGGAAGACCATACCCATTCAGTTTAACCTTAAGGCATTTTCCAGATCTTATTCCTATTACTGGAAAAAAATCGAATTCAACGAGACAGTGTACTCTGTGCTCCCGTAAAAGATATTCCAGAGGTAAGCCAATAAGAAAACAGACCAGATACCAGGTATCACGTTGTGTTGTCCCTTGTTTCAAAAACTATCATACAAAGACTAATATTTAAATTTTTTTCCATTTGCCCGAGATAACTCGGGATAGTAAACTAATATTAAAGTTAAATGCTTTTAACACCTGTAAAAAAATTAAAAATTAAACTTAAAACCTACAAATTTTGTTTTCTTTCGTTTCCTTGTATTTAATAATAAAATAAAAAAGTGGGATGATTTTTTGCAATTTTTTTCAAAACAATTTGTAAGGGAAGCGGTTAATCAGCCTACCCTCTACACGGCGAGTCTACAATGGCACTAGGCTTCGAACCCGCAACTCGACAACGAGCTCATGTCCAAGACAACTTTGCTACCTTGGCCACGATTTTCTGAGGAAGAACTGGTTCAGTTTCTTCTACCGAAAATGATTCCTCACATTCGTTCCGAGTTAAACATTTTTGATACTATGTAGTCAGTGTTTAGTTTTTCAGACGACTGTTTATTGGTTAGCCTCTGTTATATGTCACGGTAACCATATTTGCAACATCGAAACTAGGGTTCCCGGGAAATCATAAGTTTTCTCTACGCTTTCTATTCCCGGAAATTATAATTCATTCTCGGGATTTTCCGGGAATCGCACGGGGCTTCAATAGCTTGCCGGCAATGCTTGAAAGATTTTTAGAAATTAAGTCAGCAATTTTAAAAGCATTAATTGACATTACAGAAGAACAAATGGTGGCCAATGCAGAGTTTGAAACAGTGACTACAATTGTACCCAGTAAAAATTGACTTAGAAAAATTATACAGTCGAAATGCAACTCTTTGCTAACTGCAGAAGGTGTATTTTCTTTTGTTATTGGGGAATTGAACGAACAAAATTCAGAATTTCAGGAAAATATGAAATTTTTTCTAATCCAAAGAATTAATGAGAGACGCAACGTTAATTTAATAGCATGAATGCAATATCGGATATTTGGGAGAAAAGACAAACCAGCTGCAGTTATTGTCGATATTTCGCGATTACCTGGTAAAAATTGTTTGGTTAGACAAGCGCAAATGATAGGGACATGGCTTATCCGCAAATAAGAGGAATCAATATCCAACTCTTCTCAATCAGAAGAGAGCATGAAGTTTTTGAAAGAAAAACCTGTGACGTTGGACGAAGAGCAAAAAAAGAGAAAGCAATTTGCTCTAAAACAAAAGTTTTATGTTGTTCAACCAAAATAAGTACTAGTTTCAACAAAATCATAAAACAAAAAAAAAATGCAGTTGTTCGACTAGACTGAAAATCCATCACCCAACATTATAAATCTATGTGAGCTTTAAAAAAAAATTCCTCCAACGTCAGTTGAAGCCGAGAGAGCATTTTCTGCAACCAGATTGTTCGTCACAAAGCTTAGAACTAGGTTGGGTGATAAAAGTATAAATTGCTTATGCTTTCTGAAATCCTATTTTAAAAATAAATAATCCATTCATTATATTTTTTTGTATTTTTTAGCTCATTACATAAATAAGTATTAATTTTGGAATTTATATGTATCCTTATTTTATAATTATTACTGATTTTATTTAAAAATAGCTTGTTTTTAAATCTTTTAAAATTTTTATGTATTCCTGGGAATCTCGGAAACAACAATTACGTTCCCGCGATTTCCCGGACATTCCCGGGAATGGAAAAACCCAGGAAATCAGAAACCCTAATCGAAACACATTCAAGAGTGAATGTTAGTATCGCACTTCAAAGAGACAGGAAGTCTATTGATGACAGATCTCGCAATTTTGAACATTAACAAATAAAGAAAATGACAGTCGTACCAGCACCCTCTTTCCATCTTTCCTTGCACATCTCATCAATGTGTGTGAGGACTTTGAGCCAGGACTCAAACCCATAACTCGACGGATCCATCACCAGTCACGTGTTTACGGGTTGTATTGTCGTATCGGCCGCTTATCCCGCCAAGTTTTTTCTCACCAAATTGATAGAGGGTCAAAATCGCCAAATTGCGGGGTTGCTAATCCAAAACACAACACGATAAAATGCACCAAATTGGCGATTTTTCAAAATTTGGCGGAGAAGCGGTAGATTCAACAATTTCACCGGTTTACGATCAGGATCACTCGACTACTACTGCCACCAAGAGGTCTAGACTACATTAATAAGTGGTTTAGGTAAAAAATTGTAGTTTGTCTAAGTTATTGTGCTGATAGATTAATTCCAGTATATTTATTCTTTCATAGGAACTAGTTTGGTATCACGGGGCAAGGCGCCAAGCAGCGCTTGTTGTCAGCGCTTGTTGGAATGGAATCCAAGATGGCGGCCTAGCAGTAATTTAATGATAGACAATAATTTTAAAGAATTGTTTTGAAATACAATGAAATATATTTCAAAAGAAGGATATAGGAACAGTTTGAGAATAACCAAGATCAGTCAATAAGTAATGAATATCAATATAATATAATAAAAATTAACCAGCATAACCAGTACTAATAATAATATTATATATATGCAGTATATCATAATCTTATATTATAATTTACTAATAATTATATATAGTATTCATATAGTATGATTTAATAATAATTATTATATACACTAATCATATAACTTGAATTAGTAATAATTATAAAAAGGAATAATCATCGTATTGTAATAAAATAAAGATAATGCATAAAAATACTCATAGTACATAATAATTATAAATGAATAGCAAAATAATTATAAATAAACAACATAATAATTATAAATAAATAACATAATATATATTAATAAAAATAAAAACGATTATAAATAATGAATATTATTTGATTATTATAAATAATTTTATTTTTATATTATATTAATAATAAAATAATTGCATAATATGTATTAAAATTAATAATAAATATTAATTGCAATATTCCAAAAGCTTCAAGTCCCTTCCACGAACTTCATCGAACAAGGAACGTTCAAATAACATTTTTCAAAAGTAAGCGATTTATAGCAATAATTAAAAGTACAATTCTCTAGTACTCACCAATGAAATTAGAAATATCCGTATTCGAAAATAGCACAAAGTAAAAGAGAAGATTGAAATAATAGAGAAAATGCAATAAAAATGGCTAAATTTTTAAAGAAATCGAATTAAAATCGTTTCAAATGAATAGGGTTACTGTGGAAAAAAACTATTAAAAGTTATTTCTAATATACGTTATCCCCATTGCAACCACATCTCGCCGGAAGATAAAAATCAAGGTAACCCTATTGTAATCTTATCGCCCATCTTGGCGAACATAAGCAACAACTTGGCTCGTGTCCCGTGATATCAAACTCATCATCCTCATTTCATCAATGTGTGTGAGGACTTTGAGCCTGGACTCGAAACCATAACTCGACGGATCCATCACCAGCCAAGGGCTTACGATCAAGTCTACTCGATTACTAGAGCCACCAAGAGAAGAGGTCTAGGCTACACTAATTAGTGGTTTAGGTAAGAAATTGCAGTTTTCTCTAAATTATATTGTGCTGATAGATTAATCTCAGTATATTCATTCTTTCAAATACATTTTTATTACATCCATAAGCATTTTTATTACGTTATATAAATTCAAGTACAGCAACAATATCACGGCATTCGAAAATTCTTGATGGTGAGGAAAGCGCTCTTTGTAAACAATTTCTCCATTTCGTAAAATTTAAAATGTATAAAATTGAGGTACTAAAACAGAATTCATCTAATAAAACTGTTCTTCACACAAAAATAATGCGTTTTGTTTACATTGCAGACCCAAAGTACATAACACTTACTCAGTAATGCGTTGCTGAACCGTTTGCCAGAAAAGCAGCAATTCTCATTGTAGTGGATGCAACAAGTTCTTGGTAGAAGACTGGAGATAGGTTGTATCAAATGTTTCAGCCGCGGTCACGCAAAAATGATGTATTCCGACATGGAGGTGTTTGATCTCTATGTTGTGTGTGTCTTTCTACGAAAGCCCAAATGTGCTCTAACGGATTAAGAGGTGTTGGAAAGCTAAAATCTTATTTTTTGATAATTTGAGATTTTTACATTTTCAAATTGTATAGATTTTACCCTTTCTAAAAATACCTTACTTTAACCTCTAGGATAATCAGAAACCCGTAAAACCTACTTTTAAATAATCGTTGAAACTGGGCCACACCCATTTGATGGCGAAAAATGTAAACAAAGTACTTCATTTTTGCTTAAAAGGTTAACGTCTAATATAAACCGAAACATGTATCTTTTATTGTAAATTGAGCCTTTTAATTTCTTTTATTTCCTAGCCGATTAGAAGTCTCACTGTATACATTAAAATCAATTTATCTCAAATTGTAAATTTTGATGTTCGATGTACCTTTTCTGAGTAACTACTGTTCACAGGTATGTACATTTTTTATGATATATTTATAATGATGTCTAATATATACCAAAATGAGCTTTTTGTAAAATGGGTTAAATTTCGCAATGTTTGATAAAATATTTCATAAATTATGAAAAAAATTCAAAATTAGGTAAAAGCCCATTTCAGTATAATGAAAGAGATGTACTTTAATTCTATGGAAAATTTAAAGGATGTACATATAACAGATTTTGAGAAAAGGTACATCGAAAACAGCCATTTTAAAATTGTCAGTATATATATAGAAAGAGATTTCCAACTCCCCTTAAGATATGGTGAATTAAATTACCGGGGCATTAATTAGAATTGATTATTATGTTCCTCGAACCACTTTACACAATGCAAACCTTGTGACTTAGGGTGTTGTCCTGCTGGAAGATCCCATTTCCAGTTGGGAAACAAGCCCCATGTAAGGGTGCAATTGATCCGCCTTTACGCTGTGATCAGTCTGCAGCTTTCGTGCTCTGTCCTAATACAACTAAGGGTCCCAGAGTCTACCATGAAAACATCCCTCAAATCATAACTTCACCCCAACAGGCCTTCATATAACCTGCTGTACATGGTGGGAGCAACTATTCGCTTGAAGACTCTAACGTGATCTCTCTCATTGACGGGATAAATAAGAAATCATTATTCATCCAACTCTCTTCTACTTAGCCATAGTCCAATTTCGATGTGCCTGGACCTGTAGGTGTAGTGGATAATAAAATGCTTGGTCAACAGAAGCACACCAGAGGAAGGTTTGCTGTGCAGTTCCTATATCCAACATTGTCCGCTGAGCTGTTTGTTTCGAAATGTTTGTACTTGGATTTGTATTGGGCAGTTAGTTTGTGACGGATCTATACGCGATTTTTTAATTAATCCTCTTGGGAAATTTTTGGGTTATCCATTCGTTTTATTCACAACCAACCCTTCGGAAGAGGATAATCGTGATATATGTAAATTAACTTACTATAAATAGGCGAGGTTTTCCAGCTTGAAAAAGGGAAGGAGAGAAGATGTAATTGAGCCTGGTGAGATTGCTACTAAAGGTATAATATTAGAATTATAGTGATTTTATTCTTATTAGAAGGAAACTTTAAAGGGACGATTGTTCACTAAGATTGAATTAAGATTAGATTAAATCGGATGATAGGTTAGATCCTTTATTAAGGTAAGGATCAAGTTTGTTAGTCTCATAATCGATCACGTTTTACTGTCGTTGTTCCACTTTCACGGTTATCATTCAGACATTCTCTTTCTATTAGTTGAAATGGTGTCTGTTCTTGGTAAGGAAATAAATAGATTAGTTGAATCATATGTCGAGTGTTTCTTCCCTTCTCCCCACACATCTAAGTGCCCGCGAGAAAGGCGCGAGCCTCTTACAAGCTGACCCACTATCTGGCGCTTTTGCTTTACTAATTGGGAAAATCTTCGACGTCCTTCTTCTTTGATGATTCGTAAGCGTCCAACAGCCTGGCGTCTACTGCTGGTTTCGCCATCATTTATCCACTTTACACAAGTGCTAAAAATGACTGATCGCAGAAAGCTTATCAGTCTTGCTGCTTCTACAAAACTCGCTCGAGTCTTTGAAACATTATAATCTGTCCTGTTTCAAATTTGCCTAAATCAACAGCTTTTCCCATTATTCACAAAAGAAAGGGAAAGATTGATTCCTTGCCCCTTCTCCAGCAGATTTTAAATATTTTCTCTTAACCCGTTCAGAAACATGATCGTGCATATATGATCCCGTTTTCCTCCCTCCAGGGCCCTCAGTATCATATCGTCGGCCTAATTATCAGACTGCGTAACTCCACCAGTGTTACTGATTTGATATAGGAGTGCAACGCACCAAGCGCTTTTTGGCACGATTCCGTAATCCTTTTGTTTTATCTACGCCATGCCTCAGTGCTTGCTCTGCTTTTAATTTATTTCTCGATCAGTGTAATCACTACTTTTTTTTATTTCATAATAAAACTAGATTTCGAAGGGAGAGGTGGTGACAAGATTTTAACATAAAATAAATACAGCAGAAAATAATATTAATGTATTACACTTCCAGATATAAATTATTTACACTATTTTAAGCGTTCATTACACAAAATTTGTAACAATGGGGTTTTTTTTGCTGAGCAGAGATCCCACGGGAAAAAAACAAAAAACTAACACTAATATACGTTATCCCCATTGCAACCACGATAAAAATATCAAAGTAAATCATATTGTAATATTATCACCTATCTTGTCGAACATAAGCAACTTGGCGCCTAGCCCTATTGTATCAAATTAGCATCCCAGATGGAGTTACGCAGTCTGATAATTAGACCGACGATATGTGATTGCGTTTTCTCTGCTCTGAAGCCCATAATCCCACCAGTGTGATCTGAGTTGGGAAAGTGTTTATGTTAATTTTTATAAGGTACTAGATAACGATTAAAGTCCGTTTTTTTTTTCCCGAATAATTTTTTACAAAACTTTGAATCGTATGTGCTTTTGGCTCCAAGTTGTCTTTTAATTAGATCCGGGATATTTATAAATATAAACAACTGCACGTGCTTAGATCTTTCGAAAGGATCGGTCGTTTAAGAGTTAGTGATTTATGGCGCTCTGGGTTTCAGTTTTTATTTTGACTAAGTTGGAAAGCTTTTCAGTTTGTTTTATTTGTGGTTCGTATATATATTTACAAAAATAATTTTAATACTAAAGACGTTTCAAAAGCAGATCTTCATAAAACAAATGCGATGACTCATTTTTCACGAAAAATAATCTTTGTTCTTACTGACTCATTTTTAATTCAGTAAGAACAAACGATTTTTATTTCGTTGTTAGTGTATTTAAAGTTGCCATAACCACGAGAACAGAAAACTAATGCGATACTAACAAAATAAGAAGCATTATATAAGGATTAATTAAAAATAAAAAATGTTTTATTAGATTTTATTTAAAAGATTTTTATCATTCAAGCCACAAGTTTATGTGAGAGTAAATTTATCGTTTGATGTTTGCCAAATAGTATTTTGTAAGTTTTGCGTCATTTTTATTTTATATTTTAATCAACAAATGGCGAAAAGAGTATTTTTTTTAAAATTAAAATTAAAATATTTTCCTTTAAATTTACAATTGTTTTTTTTTTTTTCAATACAGCGAAAATTTGTGTACTGTATATTCAGATATTATCAATGATATTAAAATGTAAATTTTAGCGTATTTGATTGCATTTAAGATTTATATGAATTTTTAAAGAAAATTAGGCTTAGTAGTGAACTTCTCCTAGTCCTATATGTGCGTATACTCTTTAGTCGAACGTGTGGGCCTGAGGAAACAATTCTTTCTACTTTCGCCGGTCATGAAGGAGTTAATTCAGTCCTTCTCAAACTTTCAATATTCGCGACCCAATATTCAATCATCATCTTCATCGCGCCCCCCTCAATACAATAACAATGTATTGAATTCAATAATACTCTACTTTGGCACTAAAGCTGTAATACGACTTTAACCTGTTATATACCACCAACATATATAAATGTCTCGTTCAGCCAAAGAATAAATTTTCTGGACATATATATACGTCTTTCCGAAGTACATTCTTTTCCGTGCACTGTGGTATCCATAAAATTATTAAAAACGCTTTGGAATGCAATAAAAGGACCTTGACCGTGTTTTTGATACATTTACTTATTTCAGAAGATTTGCTCATTTATTCCTTTTCTCCTCCTCTCCCCCCCAAAAAAACACATCAAAATATGCGCGTCTACATGGAAAACGATGGCATTGGAGAGTGAATTGCGTATAACTATGAATCGGCAGTTAAAAAATTAATTCTGAACCACACAAATTCTCAAGATAAGTGTTAATACAAGCCATGGGGTCACTGGTAATTATCAAACATGTTCTTAATATTGTTAAATTAATAATAAAATACATTATAAAGTACTGATACATTTATAAGTGTATTATATCAGTGTAAATGTGTATTGTATATTTTATTATATCAGAAAGTATTTTGTTTGATTACTTTCATTAAATTAATAATTTTTTAAATAATTTTTTGTTTTCGGCTTTTCAATATGTTCGCGCCCCCCAAGGAGGCGCGCCCCACAGTTTGAGAAACGCTGAGTTAATTAGGTGTCATCCAGACGAGTTCATTGAAAAATGTGGTGGTGTTCAAAATATTTTACATCGCGAGTGAAATGTTCATGCAGAACATGAAATAATTTACTACGCCATTTAATATTCATGCTAAAAGTTGTAATTTAAATTACTTATCGCGTTCAAACCGCTATTGTGAAAAAGCGTATAAATGAATATTTTTTTGATATTCATTGTCAGTTGAATTAGAATGCACATTTAAAAAATTGTTTTAAGAATATAATTACAAGAAAAAATTATTTAAATGCAACCTCTTGGCATTTTACGATGAAATATTAAAAATAATGACATATTTTTAAAACATTCGCCTGTTATGCAAAAGGCTTGTACAGGGTGCGACAAAAAAATCCGGAGAAACAATTTTTTATATAAATTTATAAAAAATTAACAAAATATAAATAATAATAAGAGTACACTCGTACTAATAAATAAATTTAATTAGTTTTAAAGTGACCGCCGTTTTCAACAATGCAGAGGCGCAAACGCTTGCAAAAATTTTCAACAACGAACCGCAAGTCTTTTACCTTTAATATACATCATTCCCGCAGAAATGATTGCTTTAGAGAGTCCAAAGTTTTGTGCAGTTTAGTGCAGGCCCTGGACTCTAAAATGGACCATACACTTTAATACATGGGATTGAGAGTCGGCGAGTAGGTGGTCATTCTTCAGATATCATGCCTGGAAAATTCACCCTGCATCACTCTTGTGTCTTTTTGGCTTTGCAAACTGGTGCAATTGCAATTTACATTTCCGAAATTCTTTTGGTCCCACGGTAGTACAACAGCTTCAATAATGTCCCTCCGGTACACTTTTTGATTGATTTTAACGCTCTCTTCCACAAAAACCAAGGTATTTTGCCACTTTAGAAAATTCCGTCCCAAATCATGACCGACTTTAGATATTGGCGATGTTCAATAATTGGCGAGGTATTTGGAGCGTCCACACACACCAGATTCTACCGTTTTGGGAGTTATGAACTTGTTAAACAGTAAAGAGCTTCTCATCAGTGAAAAGAAATCTCTCCCAGCGCTGACTTGCGGCTCGTCTCAAAAGTTTTCGGCATCTTCTGAGCCGTACGAATTTGTGTTTTTCAGTGAGAAGCTGAAATTTCCGCAACTTGTAAGGCTGAAGTCAAAGCTTCGGTTTTGCTATTCGCCTCACCGATCTGTCACTTTTCCCATGTCATGATCGCCTTACGATTCCTTGAAGTGTTTACAGTATGTTTTCGCCCACTTCCTGAACGTCGACCACATTGCCAAGCTCTCTGAAACGGTGGTTTGCATCAGACACTGTTTGTCGAGGTACATTCAGCAAACGAACTGTCGTTTTCCTTGCTGAAGCAACTCTAAAATAGCAGACCTTTTGCTCGACATTATCAAAAAGACATAAATCAAAGTACAAACTAATAATTATAATAAAAAAATATTTTATTATTAAAGTGTTAGATAAAGAAACATGAAAACACCAATTAAAAGGAAATTCGTTAACTATTCTAGGAGGCAAGAAATTTGTCCGAGTTTTTTTTGCCGCACCCTGTAGAATAATATTGTATCTATGTATAGTTAAGACTTCTGTACAGGAGATGAACTAGGACTTTTGAAATATATCAATTAGAAGTGGATTTATTAATATTTTAATACATCATAGAGTAGATAAATTTGAATAAAGAACACTGGTTATTATTTTACTAATCTTTGAAAATAATGTAAATGTTTCAAAAATTCCGCTTCAACCCCTTGGCTCTGTTTAGAGAAAATATCGTGGAAGCCTTTCTCAAAAAAGAGAGTTTGGTAAATATGTCCTTTTTGGCTCATTTTTTAACCAAAAAGTGCATTCAAATAATTTTTATTGTAGTGATAATTTTAAAACAATTTAAGGTGCTAATTCCAATTCAAATGACAATTATTCACTCATACGATTTTTCAAAATAACATTTCCGAAAATAATGACCCTTTAAGTAAATATCTTTTTGCTACTATTCCATCAGTTATTTCTACACGATCATAGTTTTATATCTAACTAGCTGGTATACCCGTTCTTCACACGGGTGAATTTAAAAATTAAACAATACAGATAGAAGGATAAAGAAGTTTTTAATGAGTTAATTTTACGCGAATTGAAAATTAAATAAAAAAAAAACTTTTTGTATATCTCAGCTGAACAAAAAAACCATATTTGTTAAATTTTAAGTCTAAAAATCTAATAGTTGATAAAAAGGATTTTTTTTTTACTTATAACGCCTCGTAACTCTCTTGTGGGTCGTTTTTGAAAACACCTTCCTCATCTGATCTCTGCTCAGCAGAAGTAACATATTGTTACACATTTTGTAGAACGTACGCTTACAATAGTATAAATAATTTATATCTAGATATGTAATGCATTAATACTTTCTGTTGTATTTATTTTATGTTAAAATTGTAAGATTCGCAAGCAACGCCGTTCCTTACATTATAATGTCAATTCAATAGAAACATAGCGAAATGTTGGTGATAGAGCCAAGTTGGCACCCTTTTTGGCGATTGATTGAATTCTGCAGAAGTTGATATGCTATAGCGCTACCTGGTGGGTAGCTGCCACAAAGAGGATAGCACAAAAACCTATTCCACAAAAAAATACATATACATGCCAATTTTCAAAGTAATCGATTGAACGGTGTTGGAGTGATGCGATTTCATATATACAAACATCCATTTATATATAGAGAGATTGTAAATTATATTTCCATCTAATACGCAATTCTATGTTTATCAGTTATTCATTTCATTCTCCTATTAAATTTTATTCTTAAATAACCATCAAATATTTTCATCAAAATCTTACAACTCTTTGAGATTTGAAATGCTTTGGGTAATTATATTCATTGAATTTAAAACGCGTTGACAGTTCCACAAAACCATACCATTAATGTAAAAGCTTTGTTTTTCAGTTATTTAAATGTACCAAAATAAAATTATTCTAAACTTAAAATAAAAAACTATAATTCAGTTTCGGAAAACTATTTTTTACATGTTTACTACACTTGCATTCTTTCTATATATATAAGTCAAGGCATCCAATTTTAACTTTTTTGTGTCAGTAGAAATGACTGGCTGTCAAAAATGAATGCTTTTCTTAAGGGAAAAACAAGAAAATTGGAATATAATGCGCTTTTCTTGACAACACGCATTAATTTAAAGTTTTGTGGAAAGTTTTTTGATAAACTGCTTACATCCAAGAAAAAAAGCTGTTTTGAAAGATTAAATGGGAAACCTCTGCGTATTTCTGGAAATAAGTTGAGTAATTTAAATGCCGAAAGAAAAATTTTAATATTTAAAAAAAATCTTAAGCATTTTTTTCGTATTTATAGAGTGAAAGTATATGTCCGCGTGCTTTTATATATACATCAAAAATTATTTACTGCACAAACTGATAACACTGCATGATTTTTAATAATTGCGCTGAGAAACTTTTAACAGTCTAAATCAGTGCTTCTCAAACTTTCAATACTTGCGACCCAATTTTCAATCATAATTTTCATCGCACCCCCTCCATAAAATAACAATGTATTGATTTTAAAAATAACGTACTAAAAGCTACATGCTAAAGCTACAATATGACTCTAGTTATAAACCGTACAAATTATCAAGATAAGTATTAAAAATTGTGTATAATTTTGTATATGACAAGCCCATGGGAGTCACTAGTAATTATTAATCTTGTTCTTAACTTAGTATTGATAAATTAATTATCAAATACATTATGCAGTGCATATGCTTTATAAGTATATTATATCAATGTAAATGTGTATTTTACTTTTTTATTATGTCAGAATGTATTTTCTTTTGCTTCCTTTCAGTAAATCTGCAATTTTTCAAATCTTTTATTTTTGACTTTTTGATATGCTCGCGCCCCCCTTGTAAGGTTATCACGCCCCCTATGGGGGGCGTACCCCACAGTTTGAGAAACGCTGGTCTAAATCAGTGATGCTCAACCTGCAGCCCGCTGGCCGCATGTGGCCCACCGGCCATTTCTGAGTGGCCCGGTCAGGACCCATTGCCCTAATAAATTCAAGTACTGGAGAACAATTTATTAAAAATTATCAAGCAATCAAATATATCGAGTTTGTTATCACAATTTATTTTTGTTTTCTTTAATAGTAGAATGGAAGCAAAAGAGGCTTGTCTTAGATGAAAGTAAATAGAAATTATCCCAAAGCTCAATAAAAAATGCATAAAAATAAATATGTTTATGTGTATGTTTGATAGAAAAGTTAACACGGTATTACAATAAAAGCTAAAAATGAGTTTTAATATTTTGATCAATTTTGTTTTGTCCAATGTTGCGTTGGTGTTATAGTGTGTTTATTCCATTATCCGCATGTTGCGGCCCGCGTGAAGTGCATGTCACGTGTATGCGGCCCGGCGAAAAAAAAAGGTTGAGTACCCCTGGTCTAAATCAAAGCCGTCTCTCTGCAATCGTAAAAAGAGACAATTTTTTTTTTTTTTTTTCGAAAGCTTTCAAAGACTCTTATTACTTCAAAATGAAATCCTCTAGAAATTAAGTCTAAGTACAGGAGAAAAGCGTCTCCCACTCACTCTCTACGAGATCTCCATAAATATTTGATCTAAGACTTGAAATTTAACAGGCATGTTTCTTTTGTTAAGAAACCGGCTAAGGACGAGTTTTGCAGAAATCAGTTCTCAAGGAAAGTTGTGGAGTGTCATAGACGAAAATACTTTTTGACTAATAGGCTTGAAATTTGGCAGGTATGTTTCTTTTGTTGAATAGAAATCCTCTAAAAACAGGTTATGTGCAAATCGACTCTAAAGAAGGGAGAAAGTTAAAAGATAAATATACTTTCGTATTATAAATTCAAGTCGTATCTTTTTTTTTTTTAATTCCCACTATTAGCTCACTCTCTCTATATATTTATTTATGTATTTATATATCTTGTCCAAATTTTCAATAGTTTAAAAAATAATTTCTATTCATCCAATCAAGTTCAAATAAATTTTTTTTAACTTGTAGCGGATGACACTTGATGATAATACAGTTTTTTCAAAAATATTAATTAAATTTAATTTAATTCAATTATTGGTTTTTGACGACAACATATATTCGTCTCTATTTTTGTAACAATGCAACTGTTAAAACAGATAAAAGTTGGCGTCGAAAGCCTGTTTTTCAACCAAAACGGGTTTCAATTTTTACAACAATGCAGACAAATCATGCTCCTTTTTCAATTCCTACTATTAATTCACTCTCTCCCTATATATATCTTATTCAACTATTCAAAGTAGGAATTGACTTTTTATATTACTTGTAAAATCTTCAGTGAGAACCATAAGAATGTTTTTAATGCAATTGAGTTTCATGAAGGATCTAGATATGAAAAATGGTTAGTTTTGTATAATACATGGCCCCCCCCCCCCCCCACCGGGGGGGGGGGTCAACGAGACCTCCGAGTCCCCTCTATCGCTCTTAATTTTTTTTTCGATTGATTATTACCCTATCGATATAATACGTAAAACTTAATGAAGTATTTGTTATAAATAATTTATTTTATTAATTACAGCTAATTATTTGTCTAATAATTGATTTTTTACTGTTTTTTTTTATTTATTTTGACAATGGACAAAATCACAAAATATATTGTTACGCTGATCCGGGGTTCGAGGATTTTACGCAAATCAGTCACACAAAGAACAAGACAGTTCTTTGATAGCGATGCAAATTTATTGTCGGAAATCCAATCCTTGAAGTACACGATTCAGCAGCAATATTCGCAGAATAAATCTCAGAAGATCTTCACACCTTTAGCAGCACTCAGACACAATTATCGGTAACAAAAATACACGTATATAAAAGATTATTCACGATAAATCGCTCTTTCAACAGCCGAAGTAATCACTAATCGCTTCAACAATCAGAGTAATACTAATTGATCGCTAGTCCAAACAAGACTGACTGACTTTCGGCAAGCATCAGCAATTTCAATTCATCTACTGTTTGTTCACTCTCTCCCTATATATATATCTTGTTCAAATTTTCAATGCTTAATAAAATACTTTCTATTCACCCATTCAAGTTCAAATATATATATTTTTTTAACTTGTAGTGGAGGACACTTGATGTTAATACAGTTTGTTCAAATAGCAATTTATTAATTAAATTAAAATTTGAATAAATAGTAACAAACAAAAGTGATGGTCCAACAACATATATCGAAAGGAAAATTGTTTGTTGTGTCCCTGTAGCTCAAGGGATAGCACATTAGACTTCTAATTCAAAGGTCTTGGTTTCAAATCCCACCTGGGATGACCTAATTTCTGAGAATGCGCGATTTCTTTTTTATTATACTATTTTCTTAAAATAATTAAATTTATGAATAAATAGTAACAAAAAAAAATAGTCCAAAACCCTATATACACTGCTAGCCACCGTAAATGCAACACCAAGAATACCAAGAGATAGCACAGCAAAATTTATTTTGTAGATAACATGTTGACCAAGTATCAAATGATTAAACTTATATACTTCTGTGAAGTGTGGTTCCTGCCAGAATCAGTAGCCAGAGTAGCCGCCATTGTAGGAGATCGCCACACGCCTCGGCATTGATTCAAAGAGACTTTGGATTTGTTCTTGGGGTACAGCAGACCAAGCAGCTTCGACACATTGCCAAAGTTGATCTGGTGTGGCAGCTGGGGGTGTAATCATTGTCAATCGTTGAGCAACCGTGGACCACATGTTATCTATCGGCGAAAGATCCGGAGAGCGAGCCGGCCAAGGAAGCAATTCAATCTGGTGATTGACGAAGAACCTTTGGACAATGCGTGTCACGTGTGGTCACGCATTATCCTGTTGAAATATGGCTGTGGCCAAGCCCTGAAGGTAAGGAAGGATAACTGGCTCCAACACCTCGGAGATGTAGCACTGGCTGTTTAAAGTACCGGCAATGCGTACTAGAGGAGTGCGAGAGTGATATCCAATACCACCCCATATGATAATACCCGGTGCAGGACCAGTGTGGCGGTGCATAACGCAGCTGTTCAGAATCCTCTCTACATGGTGTCTCCAGACTCGAATCCGACCATCGTGGTGTTGCAGACAGATGCGTGACTCATCAGTAAAGACAACTTCATTCCATTCTGCCGCCCACATCCTTCTTTCATCGCACCAATGGCGGCGGAGACGTCTGTGGTTTTGCGTCAAGGGTAGACCAAGCAATGGACGTCTTGCGTACAGACCACTCTGCTGTAAACGGTGTCGAATGGTACGCGCAGACATTGAATGATGCGTTACAGACTGACTCAATGTGCTGTGCAATGGTTCGTGATGTGACTGAGTGGTCCGTCACTGTCATGCGCATAATTTGCCTGTCCTCACATGAAGTGGTGCACTGAGGTGGATGTGATCGACCACGTCTGTCCGTCGTACCCTCCTGCATCCATCGGTCACATATCCGCATTACAGTTGTTTGGTTTCGTCCAACACGACTACCGATTTTCCTGAAAGATAATCCACAATCTCGGTAAGCCACTATCCTTAATCTGTCGAACTCGGATACTTGATCAAAAGCTGATCGCTGTTTTCTACGAGACATAACTGATAGTTTTTTGAAAAAACCACAAGAAAAACACAATTGCCGAACTTGAAATCGTCGAAATTTTCATGCCTTAAATAGCGCTTTGAGGTGGCGCCACAAGCGCGCGCGATGTGTGTCTGAGCTGAAATTCTAAATATTTGCATATCTTATGCATATCTAATGCATGTTGAAAATTTCATGTTATTTGCATGCTTTCTTCAGAGTGTTGCATTTACGGTGGCCAGCAGTGTATATAGAAAGGAAAATTATTAGTCGTGTCCCTGTAGCGCAAGGGATAGCACGTTGGACTTCTAATTCAATGGACTTGGTTTCAAATCCCGCCTGGGATGGCCTAATTTCTGAGAATGCGCGATTTCTTTTTTATTATATTATTTTCTTAAAATAATTAAATTTATGAATAAATAGTAACAAACAAAAAAATAGTCCAACACCCTATATAGAAAGAAAAATGGAAAATCGCTTTCTACTTTGCCATTTAATAGTGTGATTCTGTTCTACGTATATACATATTTATATTAATTGTAACTGTTTGATAAAAAATAACTTAAATAAAATGTTTCTTTGTTGACCTAAGTAGGAGTTAACTTTAAGGAAATTTTTTACATTACTTGTTTAAAGTTAAATCCTACTTCTTTAGAAAAACGTATTGGCACCATCTGTTGCAACTAATTGAAACTACGATAGAAATAACGCAGAATAAATTTAAAATTAAAAAATTTTAATGACTTAATATTGGAAAAAACTGCATTAGCATCAATTATCATCCACTCCAAGTTTTTAAAATTACTTTAACTTGAATGGATGAAGAAAGTATTTTGTTAATGACTGAAAATTTGAGCAGCGCAGCGCAGCGCATTGCATTGCATTGCATTGCATTGCATTGCATTGCATTGCATTGCATTGCATTGCATTGCATACATACATACATACATACATACATACATACATACATACATACATACATACATACATACATACATACGTACATACATACGTACATACATACGTACGTACATACATACGTACGTACATACATACGTACATACATACATACATACATACATACATACATACATACATACATAC
>BMAV01010304.1:150754-165203 GCA_019973955.1 Trichonephila inaurata madagascariensis
TACATACATACATACATACATACATACATACATACATACATACATACGTACATACATACATACGTACATACGTACATACGTACGTACGTACATACGTACGTACATACGTACATACATACGTACGTACATACGTACGTACATACGTACGTACATACGTACATACGTACATACATACGTACATACATACGTACATACGTACGTACGTACATACGTACGTACATACGTACGTACATACGTACATACGTACGTACATACGTACGTACATACGTACGTACATACGTACGTACATACGTACGTACATACATACGTACATACGTACGTACATACATAAGCAAAGAGTGAATTAATAGTAGGAATTGAATAAGATTCCGAAAGGTACAAGCATAGTAAAAGTCGAATATCTGTTCTCTTTAGTAAGCAAACCTTTCCAGAAATCTAAACGAAGTTCTACCTGAAGTAGATACCCTAAACGTGGTTAGATTTGAACATCAGTCATAAAACTCACAACAATGACTCTATCGTAGTGCCTCAATTCACAATTAGATAAGAAAAAATAAAAGAAAAAGTTTAGGAATCTACTTCGCACTTGTGCAACACGACACCTATTGACAATTATCCTCGGAATTCTGAATTACTGTCAAAGACGAGGATGACACCCGAGCTGATAATTCCATCTTCTAGCTTCCACATCACATTATGTAGCATCTGTGAGGTTCTGGTCTATTTAATATTCATTAGCCAGGCATTTTTCAAACTGTAGGACGCATCCCCCTTGAGGGTCGTGATAACTCTGCGATGGAGGTCGCGAGCATATTGAAAAGTCGAAAACTAAAGATTTTTTTAAAATTATTAATTTACTGAAAGTGAAAAGACAAAATAATTACTGTTATAATACAATATGAAATACACAATTACGCTAATATAATACACTCGTAATTGTATCAGTACCCCACAATGTCTCTTTTGTTATTAAATCAACAATACTAAGTTATGAACAAGTTTGATAATTACCAGTGTGACCCAATGGGCTTGTATTACCACTTATCTTGATAATTTGTATGGTTTATAATAAATTCCTTAAATGCCGATTAAAAGTGATTCACTTCGCTCCCCAAATGCCACCGTTTTCCACGTAGATGCGCGTATTTTGATATTTGGGGGAGAGGGAGAAAAGGGGCTAAATATAAGCAAATCATCTGAAATAAATAAAAACTTCTCAAACACTGTCAAGGTCCTTTTGCATTCCAAAGCCTTCAGAATAATTTTAAGAATAGCAGTGCACAGAAAAGATCGTATTTCATAAAGACGTATATATGCGTCCAGAAAATTAATGCTTTGGCTCAGCGAGATGTTTATATACGTCGGTGGCACATAAGTGGTTAAAGTCGCATTGTAACTTTAGTGTCAAAGTATAGTATTATTGAATTCAGTACATTGTTATTATATGGAAGGGGGATGGAGCATGATGAAAATGATGATTGAATATTGGGTCGCGAATATTGAAAGTTTGAGAAGAACTGCAGTAGCCTGTATTACTCTGCATGCCAAGGTTTTAGAAAATTGTATTTCGATTTGAGCATCACCCCTCCCCCAAGAAGCTGGAGAACTTCTTCATTCATTAGCCAGAACCAGTTAAATCAAGGGAATAACATTGCAGCATACATCTGACTCCCCAGCCTCCCCTAAAGAGTCTCACAATCCCGAGGTACCCACACACACACAAGTGATCTTTTCCTTTTCCCAAGGGGTTTACTATCTTTGGTAAACACGGGTGTCACGACCCCGTGGTACCCCAGTGATCCTTCTCTATTTTCGACCCTCCATCTTGTCATCCAATTTCTCCTTTTCCCGTCCAGACCACAGACCTATGAATGTTTGGCGCAGTATAGCCAAAACTGACTCTTGCGCCATAAAACACCAAGCTCACACTCACTGACTCCCCAGCCTTCAACACCAAGTCATTTCAGGATTTTTAAGTCAAGTTAAGCTTAGCATCAGTAGCTGATATATCTTCCTTGCGGATGAGTGAGTGAATATTAACGTCGCACTGTTCAGCTACACGAGGGCGTTTGGCGACGGACCACGTCATTTTGAACCATAGTCAAGTGACGTGAACGAAACCTGAGCTGGCACACCCCTCTCCTAACTACCACACCACACCAACGGGAGGACATTTCAGCTCTCGACAGGTTTAACGTGCATCGCTTCCCTACACGAAACAAATCTTTAGAGGAACTGGGATCGAACTCATGACATGCCTGTCATGATCCGATACCTTGACCACTGGGCTACCGCAGCCCATCTTCCTTGCGGGACATTGAGTTGAATGACATCGCACTATAAAACAACATGATGGCTATTGGCGATGAACCTGATAGTTTTGAACTTCGATCAAACGTCGAGGAGGATACCTCAGCTGGCGCACTCAAATCTGCAAATACCACATTATGTCAATAGGAGATCTTTGAGCCTCGACAGATTTAACGGGCATCAGCTTCTCTACAACTGAGGGTCTTCAGTGGCACTAGGACTCTAACCCACGACATGCCATCCACGAGTTCGTACTACAACCACTAGGCTAACAGGGCCACTATCTTACGAAATTCATTAGAAACTCGATTCAGTTTACTCTAATTTGACTAGAATTTCGTCAGTTACAGGGATTACAACCGTAATAACAATGTTACCATGGGTTTTTTTTTTTTTTGTCTGGATAGAATTCTAAAAGGAATTTTCATCTTGAAAATATTCATAAAAAAATAACAATAAGCAAAGAGTGTTCACAAAAAATTATTATATTTTAGACTTATAAGGAAAGAATTTTTTGGGGTAATTTTTGTAGACCCTTGTAAATAACAGTTTCAAAAAATACTGTGTAGATAAAGAGAGAAATCTTTTTTTCTTAGAGATTATATTTCTTTAGAATGAAATGTGAAACTCTTTCGAAGTCAAAAGAGTAGGTTTTTTTACATTTCATGTTACACGCAAGAAGGAGATGGTAACACGAAATTTTCTTTTTCCACACCTTCTTTTATTGCAAAAAAGCTTCCAAGTATTTTTTTTTACTTAAATGTCTTTTAAGGTCCAATTACGCACCAACCCTTCCCCATTAAAAATATTTTCTTCCATTTTTTCCCCCCTATTTTACAGGGAGTCATTACTTTAGTGTGTTTTTATTTAAACGAGTTGCTGAAAAAAATAATATATTTAAGAATTAAGTTCAAAAGCTTTTGTATGAATACTATATAAAGTTAATTTTTAAACATGCTTTATGCAAGACTCTTTTTTCAAACTTAATTTTTTTTAAAAAAAATAAATAAATAAAAATACTAAAAACCTTAAGATGCTCACAGCTGCCAACATTTCTAAAAGTATAATTAATTAAGACGCGAACATGTGTAAAATCAGTATATAAAGAATCGCATAAAGGAATAGATCTTTGGGTGGAATTCAAACCATACTTCATTACGCATAAAAGTTTTCGTATTTTAGATTTTTTCATTTATAAGTTATTTAATAAGTGTGTAAGCAGCAATACTCAGAAAAAGTTGTGGAAGTGAGTTTTAACTCCACGTAGATATGAAAAGTTCTGAAAACTCAACATTTTTCCGATGATGATTAAAGAATGAAATTTTTTCAATATGTAGTTTGTAATAATTACGAAATATTCAAGAATAATATTTTGATTTAGGTATTATGGATGCAACGCATATTAAATAAGTATTGTTACTAATTTTTTTTAAATCAGTGTAAATTTGTATTTGGGTGTGTAATTCATTTATATTACTCTATGTTGTATTTATTTTAGGTTAAAATTGTAATATTCGCAAGCAACTCCGTCCCTTACTTACAATGGTGATTCAATGGGAACTTGGCAAAATCTTGGCGATAGAGCCAAGTTAGAATGATTTTTGGTGACCAAGTCGGCAACTTTGGTGACCATTTTGGAGACTTGGTGATCCTGTTGGTGACCATTTTGGCGAGTTGGGGACAATCTGTATTCTTCTTGAAATTTGCGGAAAAATCCACTAATTTCAAGAACTATGACGCAAGAAGATCTTTCTAAAAATATCAGCGAGTCCTATAAATAGAGAGACGCTAGCCGAAAATGAGTCAGTCTGGTTCTGACTACTGATTAGCTCGGCTGTTGAGTAGGAGGAATGGTGCTTGTGAATAATTTTTTGCATACGTGATTTTAGACACTGATAATTGTCTATATGTGCTGTAGAAGGTATAAAGACCTTTTGGTATTTATTCTGAGAATTTTGCTTCTAAACCTGTATTTCACAAGGATTGGTTTTCTCGACAATAAATTCTCATCGATCTAAAAGAACTGTCTTGTCCTTTGCGACTGATCTGTATAAAATCCTCGAACCCCGATCAACGTATCAATATTTTATGTACTTAAATTTCGTAAACTATAATAATAGTAAAAAATGCGATAATTTTATAGGGAAAAAAATTTTTTTTTAATGCGAACATTCTTACAATAATATAATTTGCTTAAACTTGCATGAATAATTTAATTGCATACTTTGAAGAACAAATTGGAAGCAATTCCGGCAGCAGCTTTATTGATTATAAAGAATGATAAATTAAATTTTTATATTCGAAACGGTTCAAAATGAATAATAAAAATAAAATCACAACTGAGATAAAAATTCGAAGTACAGTAACAGAAGATGAAACTTTTTTTTCTAATTTTTTACGATGTTTTTTGGAAAAATCTAGAGAAGAAATGCTAGGATAGTTTTAAAAGTCCAGAGATAAAAAACAGGATGCTTATTCACAAGTCTTTTATGCTATGCTATTTACAGAACGAGCTTCCCCTCATTGCTACGATATACTTAACAAAGAAATTTCGCTTCTTTAGTATTTGATTTTTTTTATACCACAATTTTTTTTCTTTTTGTAAAATACCCTTCTTAATTTGCAGCTTATTTTGCTCGGATTTTTTTTTCTGGAGATTTTTCTTTTCATTTTCTGAGAGTCTGGCTTCTTTCATTTCGCTTTAGTGACTTCTAAATTTCCGAATTGGGTTTTTAAGTTAATTTTCATTTAGTAATGAAATATTTGTAGAAGCGACCAAATGTGAAGATTGAATAGAAAATTGTCGTGTTTCAGAATGAAATTAACAAATTATGCAAACACATTATCTAATTTTTTTTAAAAAGTAGGTTATATCAAGTTAAATTGCTAAACCCAAAACATTAATTTTTCTCTAACGCTATGAAAAAACATCTCTCTGTTATAAACAAGAAATCTAAGAAATTATATCATTACATTTTAAAAAAAGAAACATTTCAAGCTGTATTTATTTTGGTAACATATATATGCTATTACTTCAGCTTTAAATACAATGGAACATATATTTTGATGCAAACGATTTTTTAAAACCGCTCGATATATTTTGACTCAAGAGAGGAAAGAGAAATTGAATGGATTGTATCCATATCCACAAGTTGCCAAAAGTAGTAAACAGCTAATGAACTAGTATTTTATATTATCAATGACGTATTTAAAGTATTTTTTGAACATTTATTTATTTTCCAAATTGTTCTTACAACCCATCATCTAATAATGCAATGTTCAACTTGAACATTTGAAATCCATTTTTTATACACTTAAGTTGTTTTACCGAAATATTTCTTTTTTTATGAAAGCACCATATATATTCAGGTAAGTAATGAGCACTTTTATTACAAAAAAGATCGAAATTTACGGGTGCACACAGAATAATTCCTACCAAAAAAAGAAGTATCTATTTTACATTTATTTAAATAATTTATTCCACAGTATGTTAAAAATTTTCATTACCATTATACAAAATTTTCATTGAAAAATGTAAGTTAAATAAAATAGTGTTAGCTTTATTCAGTTCAATTAGCGTGCTTATTTCATCTATATATTTAAAAATGGATGTTTGTATATATGAAATCGCTTCACTCCAACACCGTTGAAACGATCACTATGAAACTTGGCATGTATATGTATTTTTGTGGAGAAGGATTTTGTGTCAGTCTCTCTTTGTTGTTGCTCCCCGCCAGGTGGCGCTACAGCATACTAACTTCTGCTCCGTTCAATCAACCGCCAAGTTGCCAACAGGGTCGTTAAAAATGGTGCCAACTTGGCTCTATCGCCAATATATTTCACTATGTTTCCACTGAACCGCCGTTATAATGTAAGGAACAGCGTTGCTTGCGAATTTTACAATTTTAACATAAGATAAATTCAACAGAAAGTAATATTAACGTATTACGTATCCAGATATAAATTATTTACATTGTTTTAAGCGTTCATTACACAAAATGTATAACAATATGTTACTTTTGCTGAGACGAGATCGGCTTAGGAAGGTATTTCCAAAATTCGACCCACAAAAGAGTTATGGGGCTGTATAGATATAAAAAACATCCTATTTATCAGCTCCTATACCCCCCGGCGTAAAAATTAACAAATATGGGTTTTTTTTTTTTTAACTTGCAAATCACGTAAAATTAATTCATTTAAAACTTCTTTATCCTTCAATCTGTATTGTTTCATTTTTCAATTCCCCCGTGTGAAAGACGGGTATACCAGCTAGTACTGTCTATAGCTGCAAGCTCATTTCTTTTTAGAATCAGTAAGTACCTTATCACACTTTTGAAGAAAATTTTTTTGAAATCAGGAGTAAGTGAATAATTACCTTGGCCTGGTCCGGTACTCGAGGGTTTTGGGCGACTGGACTACGTAATTTTGAACCATGATCAAGTGACGTGGAAGACACCTGAGCTGGCACCCCCTCTCCTAACTACCACACCACACCAACGGATTGAAATCAGGAGTGAGACTGCTTGTTAAAATTCTTGTGTGCGTGATAGCCTATAAGTTTATAGTTTATGTCATCTTGTTGTTCAAGTATCTATATTTACTCTTTTTGATCTTCGTCCAGTAAATTCTTTGCTCACAAGTATCGGTAACATTTTCTCTGCATTTGGTCTTCTGCATGAGGCCCGCAGGTCGGTATTTGGCCACCCTGTTCTAGGATAAGCCATTTCGTTACTTCTTTACGCAAAGCACATTCATTCTATGATATATCAATGATTGTGTTTTTATTTTTCTTCCACTTACGTAAGGAGCTTTCACCAACAGCAAACATTCCTCCAAGCACGATTTCTATTTTCTTAAGTAAATTGAATAACTTTGCATCGATACCAGCACTATGTTTCCTTTGAAAGGACCCGTATTTACTCTTAAAAGAAACACTAGATCAGCTGTATTTCAATCAGTGGTGTACACAGACCTTTTTTACGGAGAGGGTTATATTCTAAAAAGGCGTAGATGAAAGCACCGAAGGGTAATCACCATGGCAAAAATTAAATATCTGTTGATCTATGGAGGGGGTTGTCCAACCCAAATGACCTTGCGGGCCACTTCGGAAAAATATTATAATCTCGTGGGCCGCACATAAAAATAAGTACCTTTATATCAGATTTGGAAACAAAAAACATTAAAGTGAAAATTTAAATCAGATTGGATTATTATTATTGTTTTCATTTTTTTCATATATACAGACATAGATAATATAATAATGTTTATATAATGTAATAATGCAGGGATTAAATAAAGTTTAAAATATTACAGTTGCCATTTTCTTGAAAATTACGGTGTTCCTTTCGAATTGATCTTTCGTTACTCATTGTTGAAATTTGATACTGCTGTCATTCGCAAACGATTAAGTATACATCGTCCTTTATCTTTACCGTCCTGAATATTTTTTTTAAACTTTAAAAAACATCTCTGACTGCCTCTTCCTTTTTGGGTACTCCAAACAGAAAAGGAGGAGGAGAAACGAAAGTCGCACACACAGAGAATCATGTACCATCCATAGAAAAGGATATGCATAACACAATTCGAAATTTATTAAAAAAAGTAATTTACTATAGTAAAATCAAATGTAACTGTTTGATAAAATATAAATCTATTTTAATCTAAAAGACATTTCTATTATCAAAAAGTTTTTTTTTTTAAAAACAAGAACAGGTAATACAGGCAAATACATTGTAGATATATATTATATATAAATTTCAAAACGAAAAAACTTTAAAAAATCTGATATTTAAAATTTTTTTAAAAAGTGTTGGAGGGCCGCAATTTACGTACTGGTGGGCCGGATGCGGCCTGCCTGTTGAACACCCCTGTTCTATGGAGAGTTGGACCCCACCTCAAACCCCACTGAATTTCAATTAAAGCGAATGCGATGTATTTAAACCGATATTCACTGAAAAGTCATAGCTTCAAATTACTGGAGAAAGAGAAAACACCTGATTCCTATTTCAGCGAATTCATTCGGGTCGAAAGTATGTTCTCACCCCAAATTGCGCCCCCGCCCACACACACTTTCTCGAAAATATAGATTGAAATTCTTATGTGCATCTGGCTGAATACCAACAACCCTGTTTTCAGAATTATTTACTCCTTCGATCATTTCCCCACCTCGTGCATTGTTCCGGGTAAAATCTTTCGAATGAACGACTTCAAAAGATAAGAGCATTCATTCCATGTGTACATTTCGGATTTCTTCGAGACGAAAAGGATGCGTGCTGTAGGGAGAGAACCCCGAAATATTAAGAAACGCGGCTTAAAATTATAGTTGCCTGTTACGTGCCGAAACAAACGGTATTTTAAAAAAAAGAATTTTTCTTCTTATCTTAGACTTTTATTTCATTTAAAAATTACCGTATAATCCGTCGTATAACGCACACTTTTAACACAAAAAATAAGGTGGTAATTTACCGTTGCGTTATATGCCGGGTATAAAAATGAGAGCTTACAAAATAAAAAAAAAAGTGAGTACGCATAAAAAAATTAGACTTCTACATGGATCGGAACACTGTTTATTTAAAAGAAACGACATTTCTTATGAGCTTAAAGAGTTGCAGTTCTAAAGCACACTATTTTTTTCTAAAGATTGTAACGAATGGTAATAGAGCGCCCTCTCCTGGCCGTATGAACAAGTAACGAGTCTGACTGCTATCTCGGTGAAGGAAGGACGTGCGAGAGTCAGCCTGCCTCCTCGGTGAAGAAAGGACATGCCAATGTCTGCCCTCGCCAACCCCTTAGTATTTGTATAAAGGTTAACTGGGTTTTATTTTATGTATTTGTAACTGTGTGCTCAATTAGAAAGTATAACCAATTAAAATTATTTGAGCTAGCCGCCGGTGTTATTTTTGAGTACACGTTATAAGATTGAAATAATACATCGAATAAAGGACTTCAAAACGTAAGAGCATTGCTCACAAACATTTTAGGTTTCTCCATAATAAAGAGGGTGCACGTTATACGGTGAATGTATCTAAAAAATAAAATTTGCAGCGCAAAAGTATAGGTGCGCGTTATACGCCGTATTTTAAGGCAATCAATGTCGTTTTATTTTTTTATCCCCCCCCCCTTTAACTCGTAAAATTATTTTAAAAGCTCGACAATTTAACGTATCACCATAAATTTTAAATATTTATACTATTTTTACATTCCAATTTAGTTTTAAATGCAAACGATTTTTAAAAAAACATATCCGCTTGAAAAATTTGAAATTATAATTTAGATACAAGAAATAAGAACTTTATTTTATAAAAATTATTTTCGGTATTTTGGATGGGGGAAATTAAACATATGATACTAATAAAGCAATGACAGAGAGAGAGGTTCGTGTAGGTATTTAAAAGCTGGTAAAATAAATTAATTATTCATTTGTAATTAATTCTCATTTTAATTTTTTTCAGTTTCGTAAATATCGAATAAGGATCTTTTTTAAAAAAAAGGATACAAAGGAAACTTAATTTTTTCACAAAAATGTATTGAAAATTTGGGGTGCGGATAAGAATTGATGACGGCTTAAATTCGAATACATTCGGTAATAAATTCGGTTTTTAAACAGAAATAAGTTCTTAAAACTTGTTTTTTATAATCATCGAGGCGCTGAAAGGAATACCAATTTTAAGAATTAGTTTGCAGGGTTTTTTTTTTATTTAAACTGAATTTGTAATGGATTAAAATGTAAAAAATAACTAACCTTATTCTTTGAATATTTTTTATAGTTGTGAAAATTATCTTCCAGTTTATTTTTAAAATCATATTTGTTCATCTGAAAAAAATTTCTTTTGCAACTTTTTTCGGGTTTACCAGTTTTTGCAACAGTGCTAATGTTGACATTCTTGATTAGCAACGTTTTTAGCAGATGCAGCATTTAGGCCTAGTTAAAAAAAAGTTATTCGATATTTATAATACAATTTTAATATCTAAAACAAAAGGACCAATAAATTCTTAAACTAAAAAGCGTATATATTGCAAATAAGTTAATATTTTGCCGCTTGTTAGAAAGCAATTGTTTCAAATATGTTTGATATAGCTCAGCTTTCATTTCTCATTTTCGCTTATTCGAGATAATCGTCGTGTTGTGGGTTTTATTCCGCTTAAAATACTTTAAAAGCGAAAGAATTGTAATGGAATTTGACGCAATAAGCGTTAAACACAAACATGTTTTAAAAGATTTATTACTCTTCATAACTGTTAAAAGAAAAATTTCGTTTCTAGAGGCAAAGAATGATGTTTTAGGCTTAATGGTTTGAACAAAATGATGCAAGGGAGAAATTAACAAAAAATGCAGAGCATTAATAAAATTTTAATGCAAAAAATAATCCCTGTGAATTTTAATAATTTAATTTTAAAAATGAAATATGAGAAATATTTCAGACGATTAATTTTGCATTTACTCTAAAGAAACAAGAAATTTCTCTCGCCTCCGTTACAACACACTTAGATTTCTGTAAGAAAATATAGCAAAATTATTTAAAATGTCTTAATGTATCAGACTACGTTCGGAACCATAAATTTGCAAAAGCGTATAAATGGATAATATTTATGATATTTAGTGTCACTTAGATTAGAAAATGTATATAAAATTGTTTTAAGAATAGGATTACAATACAAAATTATTTAAGGACAATATTTTGACAAAAAAAGAACATAGCATGACCCATTTTCAAACTATTCTCCTTTTATGAAAAATGCTTCTATTACAATAATATTTTGTCTGTATAGCTCAGACCTCTGTACAGAGGCTCAACTAGAATTTTTGAACTATATTACTTAGAAGTGGGTTTATCCATGTTTTACGACAACAAAAGGGAGACATTTTAAGAAAAAAACGCCGATAGTTATATTTCAATGGGTGGTAACTCTAAAAATAATGTGAATTTTTCAAAAATCATAGTTGAGCCTCTGTACAGAGGTCTGAGCAATATACAGGAAAACTTTTATTACAATAGATGCATTTTTCACAAAAGGAGATTATTTTGAAAAAAGGTTATTCTAAGTTAATTTTTAGCCGAAATATTGTAGTTAAAAAAATTTTTTTTTGTCAAAATGTCCTTAAAACAATTTAATATATGTATTTTAATCTAAGTGACACTAAATATCATGAAAAATATCCGTCTATGCGCTTTTTTAAAATTAACGTTCTGAACGTAGTCGGATACCTTATGTAAATATATTTTGGATAATTGAAAATACATTTTGTTTTACACACACATATGTATATATACTAGCCGATACCTTACCGTTTTGCTGGAAATTTCGTATTTTGTATGACTATATGTATTATATTTTTAAGTTATTATTATCTAAGTCTTAGCATTAAGCTTTCGATTATATTGAAAAACATTCTCACACCCTTCTCCTTCCTGATTTAAAACGGAAAGGACTTGAATTCTAAAACCTAAGCCTAATTATGTTTTTAGTCCAAGTAAGCCCCTCCAGAATTATTTCTACAAAACCTGTTTTCAGCAGATCAATATTCACAGAAGAAGCATGCTTTCCAAATTTTATGTATGTAAGTTTAGTAGCTCAAAAGTAAAGACATTTTTTTTTATTTCTATAATACCCCTTTAACTACTCGCGAACCCTTTTGAGAGTCAAATGCCATAAAACCTGTTCTTAGCGATTCTCTTCTCAATAAAAGAAACGCGTTTGCTAAATTTCATGTCTATAGGTCTAATATTTCAAAAACAGGCAGGTCTCTACTCAACAAAAGTAACATTCTGATCAAATTTCCGGTCTGTCGGTCTAATAGTTAAGAAAATCTTTTTATTCCGGATGCTTTTATCCAAGTGTTGTTACAATTTGTTAACAGTGCTTTTTCATTTTTCATTTTATTTTGCTAACTTAATCATTCATTACATTATTCAAAAACTTCTGCATAATGTCTTGCTCGGTTTCGTCTGCGCGTGGAGTTTTTTCATCATGCAAGGGTTTGGCCGAGTTATCCGGACTACCAGATTATCAAGTACTGAGTTTTCAGGACTCTACTACATTAATGCCTAAATATATCTAAGTGTGCATAAAAATAAAAGATCGAAAATATAAAATGTACAATAATAAGGGGGGGACTATATTTGAATATTATTTTCTTTTTTTGTGACATTAAAAAGTTTAATTTTTAATAATGGTTAAAAATGAAAATTTAAATACAACATACAACATGAAAAGGGGTATGACTTTCTGCAGCTTAAACAAGTTAATGAATTTAAAAAATATTTAAAATAACTGTTAAACTTCTTACATTAAATCTCTGCTAACTTTTCGTAATCATCTTAAGATTTCAAATTAAATCGTGAGAAAAATCTCGCTAAGTTCCTGTTAACATATTTTTGTAAACCATTCTTTCTTTTTTCTGTAACTGAAATTAAAATCTGTTTACAAAGTCAAATAAATCTCATGAAAATTTCAACATGGAATAACGTAAACACGTCGCGAGCTCCAAACATTCTATAAGAGAAAAAGTTATTTCACTTTAATTAAAAATATTTTCTTGACATCATCTCCTAATAGGAAAAGAAAAATTCAAGTGTAGTAAATTTAACTCATCTCTCTCGCAGAAATAGTATATTTTTGAGTAAATAAATTCTACGTGAAATGATACTTTGATTACTGTTAAGTTTTCCGACTTTCGACGATGTGTTATTTTATTTAAAACGCCGACAGCGAAAAGCACGAAGGAAAAAGTGAAAAAGTATTTCTTCTAATGAACACTTAAGACAGAAAGAATTTAACGTTTTAAATGAATGCCGGTTAATTATTTTAAAACTTCCATCTGGAAATGATTTTTATTCCATATTTACATCTTCAAAGATTAATGAGTTACCTTTTAAATAAATTGTAATTGAAATACAGTTGAACCTCTATAATGCGAATTTTTCTATATACCGAACTTTTTTCCTGGAACCTTGAACATTTCACGGTTTTCTTCGTAAAATAACCTCTCTATAGTGAAGTGCTTTTTCTATAGAACGAACTTTTTCTTTTGTGATTCAATTTTTGTTCTCCCTTTTTTTAAAGTTATTCTCTCTTTAACACATTTTATGGTGGTCATAAATCTTGAACTGGTTTTATTAGATCCTTACTCGCCGAGAGTAATAGAGTTCTGGACGTTTTATCCAAGAAGTGCAACCTTTAACCCCCATAGCTCAGTTCACTAGAAACATCGCAATTCGAAATTCTCTTTCACCCTCATGGAGTTGTCCCGTGTCCCTGGGTTCTAATTATAAAAAAATGCATGTTTAATATTACTAGTATGCTTTAAATTATAAAATGTCCTTAAAATTCATTAATTTTAGTATAAAATTATTTTCTTAATATTGAAAACACAGTGAATTCTTCGACATTCTTTTTTCTTGTTTTCCTTGCAGTTTTTCTTTCCTTCCTTTTTTGATGGGTAAGATATATATAAAATAAACACAAATTAATTTATAAAAAGGTGTAAATAATTACTTTTCTTAATTTATAGCGTTTATGAATTTAAAATTTGTTTTATGTTGTTTATAAAGTATATTAAAAGATGAATCTCTATATAACGAATTTTCCTTATAACGAACTTTTTTCCGGGATTTAGCGACTTCGTTATGTAGAGGTCCGACTGTAATTCTAAATTTTCTCAAAGACACGTTTTGTAAAGCAAAACGGTAACGGTTATACATTTACGTGGAACCTTAGAGATAGCTCTATTATCCACTCATCATAATAAATTGAACAGAGAACAATTTGTTGAAGTTACATAAAAATAAAAAGCAGTCCACATTAGATGCACCGCAATAACGCTGGTGGAGGGGTGGGTGGAAACCACTCTCCCAGTTGATTTAGTTTCTGTTTCGCTTTCATAGGAAAACGAAGAGAAAATGACGTCACATCTCCATGACAGCAAAGCCCGTCTTTCAACCGTCTGCCGCATCTTGATGGAACGAGGAGAGAAGGGATATATTTTTTAATAACAAGGATTAAGAGAATAATATTTTTAAGTCCGTTACACGTTATCTCTAAGATAACTGCGTGTGGTTATTGAAAGGAAGTTTTAAATAACCACTTGGAAGAAAAAGTAAGAAAAGGTAGAGGAGTTTGAAATAAGATCATGAGGGGT
>BMAV01010304.1:175203-195152 GCA_019973955.1 Trichonephila inaurata madagascariensis
TTTGATATGATTGGGTAAAGAGTTCACGTGTTAAAATTCTTCAAACAGTTTTCAAAGTTAAAAAAAAATTACGTCATACGAATACTTTCAAATTAAGTGCATTTTGTTAAACTATGTGCATTATTATATCGTTGACAAATATGTATTTTTAAAATAAAGTTTCGGCAAAAAGCAAAAGTTGGCAACAGTGAAGCACATGAACTAATTGCCTGGAAACGCGGGATTGCATTTGTGATATAATTATGACGTCGAATGAATTTATGAACTGATTGGCTGAAAACACGTGACTGAGTTATCATGTGATTATGGCATCACATGAATTTAGTCCATTTGTAACTTGCCATCACTGTTAAATCTCCCCGCTTTCATACCACAAAAATGTGAGGATTGTGAATCTCGACAGATTTAACATGCATCAGCTCTTTAGATGACTGTCCTTATCTAGAACAAGCCCCTATTCGCAAGCTTCGCTGGGTAATTTACGACATTATAAGACTGTACATTCTTTTTAGGTTTCAATCGAGGTCCTAGAATTAACCTTTCGATTATATCGAAAAACATTCTTTACAACTCTCGATTCTTCATTTAAAAAGGACAAGATTTAAATTTCTAAAACAGAAGTACGTTTATCATTTATAACACACACACCCTCCTAAAAACACCATTTTTAGAGGATCTCAACTGTTTAAAAGAAACATGCATGCACACATTCAAGCTTGTAAGGCTAATTGTTCAAAAACGGAAATTTTGTGCATACCACCCCTGCAACCCCTCTTTGGAATCGATTTCCACAAAATCAGTTTTTAGTTTATCTCTTTTTAACAAAAGAAGCATGCCTGCCAAATTTCAAGCTTGTAAGTGCAATAATTGAAAAAACGGAGTATATTTTATCTTAAACAAACCCGCAACTCCCCTTGGTATTTGATTTTCACAAAACCCCTTTTTTAAGCGGAAATCTACTCAAAGGAAACAGGCATACCGAATTTAGAAATTGTAAGTTTAAGAGTGCAACAATTAAAATAAAAATTAAGTCAATTACCTACATAGACCAACAATGAAAAATTTTATTTTTTTACTTTTTATTAAATAATTACAATTAATATAAATATGTATATTCATATGACAGAATCATACTATTAAGTGACAAAATAGAAAGCAATTTTCCTTGCAAAATTTTCAATTTTCCTTTCTATATAGGGTGTTGGACTATTTTTTTTTTTGTGTCACCATTTATTCATTGATTAAATTTAATTATTCTAAAAAAATAGTATAGTCAAAAAGAAATTCCATTCAGAGAAATTTGGGATTCAAGCCCATGAGAGAGAGAGAGACCTTTGGGTTAGAAGTTCAATGTGCTATCCTTTGCCCAACAGGGACACAATGAACGCTTTTCCTTTCTATATATGATAATGGACTCTTATGTTTGTTACTATTTGTTCATTTTTTATTTTAATGAATGAATTAATATTTGAAGAAATTGTATTAACAACATTACAAGTTTAAAAAAAATGTATTTGAACTTGAATGGATGAATAAAATGTATTTTATTGATTGGAAATTTGAACAAGAGATATAGGGAAAATTCTGTTTTTTTTTAAAAAAAATATCTGATCCTTTTTTACTTGACTTTCATTTTTTTTTTCAAGTATTATCTCAAAACATTTAACAGGAATTAAAACCCAAGATACATAAATTCATGTTTTAATCCAATAATGTTTAAGATATATCATACTAAAAATAATTTTTAAACGCTTGTCAGCATCAAAAATAAATAACTTAAACATATTTTTGAATCGAAAAAAAAATTCTTCTGTACTCACGTGATCGCTTTTAATTTTGACAGTTTTGTTGCCATGGTTACGTGATTAGATACATTGCATTTTTCGTTTAATGGACGGGAAATCTAACTTGCAAAGCTGTTGATTGTAAGCCATTACGTGATAAGCAACATTTCGTGTGTTGATTGTATAAATAGCAATATGAAATCGCTCTGTCTCCTTCGTTTTTCTTCTACTCCCAGCTAATCGATATTAACAAAACAAACAAATGTTCTTATGGAATTTGTTAACATTAATATGGAGAAAGTAAATATTATTCCAGTGTTACTATATATTCTTGTTAACAATTTTTTTTTCTTCATGCGTTAGACTTTTCGTTGGAAACTCAGAAACAAGGTTAAAAATTGTGCCAGTCTTAAAATGTAATACACGTGTAAAGCAATCATGTATCCTCAACTGAATTCTAAAGACTTTTACTTGTTGAATTACTCATAAAACAATATAAAAAAAACAATTTTTAAGTCAATTCCTACTTAGATCCACAAAGAAAAATTTTATTTTAGCTACTTTTTATTAAATAGTTACGATTCTTATGAATATGTATATACATAGAACATAATCACAACATTAAGTGGTAATTAATTTTTATTCATTATCATTAAAGTATCGTATTGTCATCCAAAACAATCGTGTCTATAAAATTTCAGTTCAGCTGAATGCTTTAAAACGTCAAAATATCTTTTAAAGTTTTGACACAAGTCGCCAAAAGAGTCGCTAAGTCACCAAAAATGATACCATCGTGGGTGTATTTGTAATTTTTTGAATAATTAGTTTTAATCAATTTTATTGATTATAATTAAATTACTGTATTGTTATCCAAAATAATCCTGTATATAAAATTTCAGCTCAATGGAGCGCTTTAAAATGTATTTTATGAACGATTGAAAATTCCACCAAGGTAAATAAATAAATGGAGAGTGTGAGCTAATAGTAGGAATTGAAATACAAATAACATTTCAAATTTGATTATTGGGTAACTAAATGCATTCAAATATTAAGATTCTTCAAAAAGATTTTCGAAATTTTTTTTTTAAAAAAAGATCTTATATTTTACGTATATTCAAGTCCAATTCCTTTTTTTTAACTATGTATGCTATTTTTGTTGACAAATATATACATTAAAAGAAATTTTGTGTAAAAAGCAAAAGTTGGCAACAGTGATTCTTACGAACTGAAGGGCTTGGAATCACGATCTCACTTGTTATGTGTTTATGACATTTCATGAATTTATAAACTGACTGACAGTTATGTGACTTAAGTTATTGATTGATAAAGTGATAAACATTAAGTTTTTAAGTGTGAGAGAAAATTAATTATTTTTGAGTACGTATAATAGATACTTACGTTCTTCACGCGTGTGCGTATTTATTTGTAATATGTGTATTCATATTTGATTCGTTTTATGGTAATGAAAAAAATAGTAATAAAGTACATTTATACGAGTAAAAATAATGCTTCACATTTTGTATTTTAACTTCTCGACAAGGAGAATTTCAGCTCGCCTAATATTTAGAGTACCCCCATATGCCACAAGGCTCTTAAGAATACACAGTACCCTGCAAATCTCAAATATACGGTTTTTTTTTTTTTTTTTTTTGTGGCCTATATCATTGTGCAGCTTACCTCCGAATTTCAGATTTGATAACAATTTAGTTTTTCAGTTATTTGAAATGTTTTCTGAGCTTAGGATTTGGTTTCATTTTAAACACTTTTCCGCTCTAAAATTGGAGTAATTAAAAAATATTTTTGAGTACAATCAACTCTTTCTGTGTGAAATGGTTATTAATTTAAATTTTCATCACCATAATCCTTTCTGCTTGATTATGTTTTGAGTTTTTTGAGTTCTCATAGTTAATTCAGATTGACTTCAAGACCAATATTTGTTTTAAAAAATAGTTTATATAACTTAGAAGCTGTATCATCAATTTTTTCCTGCTGAGATAATGGCATGGCCAAAACGTTCTCAGGTTGTTATGAGTAACAGTATTTCGAAGGGAGAGAATACTACTGAAAATGATAAATCTAAATACGCCCTCAGTTGACGCTGCAATTAGACTTCCGAATACAAGCATTCTGAATACAAGTATTGCAGATACAACTAAATATTTCCGTCATATACTAAACGCCATTATAGTAAACATACTGTAGTACTACATTATACTATTTTAAAGTCATGCAACAAATACTCAAACTTGCTAAGCTAACCCAATTTAAAACTAAAAAATTAAAATTCGTGTACAAACCTGGCGATTTTTAGCTTAAATTAGTTAGTAGCATTATTATTGTGCACATAATTGCTTTAAGTTTCAAAACTTTTGTGAAAATATTAGGCTAAGATTAAGATGAATAACTTGTCGTCGTAACAAATTCTATCATTATTACGAAAAAATATACTTTGAATTAAAAAAAAAATTTCCAGTCATATTTAATTAAAACAGTATTTTAATGTAGAAAATAAATTGGGATATAATATATTTAAAAATTAGAGCATTATGGGCATTATAAGTTTTTGTTTTATGCCTTTACACACTTTAAATGCGTTTTTCTCAGACTTTTAATTTTGAAAAGGTATAAGTGTTTTCTAATCTCTAAGGCTTCTTTTCTGCTCAAGATAGAGTTTTGAAATTTTTTGTAGATTCTTCCAAACATATGTTCTGAATAAGTTAGTATGGACTTGGGTCGGAGATCTCTAGCCATTTTTTTAAGTGCTAAAGTTATTATTTTTAAAAAATTTCATGTTTTTTCCAGGTTCAGATGGAAAAATAACTATTAAAAATCAACAAGGGAACAGATTTTCAAATCCAAACTAACTTTTGTTCACAAAAATCGAAAAAACACAAACCACTTAAAATGACTAAAAAATTTTGAAAATTCAGTACTTTTTAAAAATTTGAAAAAACTTCAGAAACTTCTAATTTTTTAAAATTGTAAAATAGCTGATCGTTTGTGACTTTTTACTTACATAATCAGCTTAATATAATCTTAACATACTTCATTAATTTTTTTTCTCCGTTAGTGTCTCCAAAAATTTATTTTTAAAAAGGGTATTGCGTAATTTTATTATTTGCGAACATCTATGCCTTCTCCGAGATTCGAACCCAAACCTTCGGCACAGAAGTCAATGTCATCAGCTGTTATACTATCTGTATGCGGCCCACATATATCATACTTAAAACAATTACTATTCATTTAGATACCCGACAAAATTATTTTTTAAAATTTTTTAAAGGATGCTTCAGCTGAAAAAAGTTTCAGTATTATTAACATTTTCATTTTTCTGTCAGATCCTTAGGAAAATCACCTTTATTTTTATTTATCTTTTTAAATTTTGAGAACAATTTTAAAGCTTTTTAAAAAATTTAATTTTTAATTTCCTTTTCATGCTTTCCTTACATCAATGTAATGATCATGAACCATGATCAAAATGCGATATACTAGAACTGAATTGTAAATTAAACTTGCTAAAAAAATTAAAATTTAATTTTCACTAAATAATTCTCAGGTCATAAACGAAATAGATATAATTATATTGAATTTTTAAATTTGTGTTTATTATTTCTTCTCTGTATTTAACGAATTGTAAAAACAGCATTAAAGAGAATTTTATGTAATATGGCTTACTCAAGTTGAAATATACATAAATATTAAATTAACCAACACCTTTACCTGGTTGCTTTGCTTGGTATTTCATGACATTGTAAAACTAAACACTCTTTCTAGATTCTTCGATTGTTCAAAGTTCTAACTTTAAGCTTTTGACTGTAATGGAAAATTTTCTTATAGCTCTCATATCTTGATTTAAAGAAATACAGGACCTGAACTAAAACAGAATTCTCTCTATTATTTACTTTCTCGTAGTCACCCTCTCAGTCGATTAATTAAACACAGTTTTTAGCGGATCTCTTCTGAGCAAAAGAAAACACGTTTGTCTACGTTCTTGTTTGTAGGTCTAATGGTTCAAAAACGAGAATTATTTTTATCTATAACGCCTGTGCAAACGCCCTTGGGTGTCAATTTCCGTAAACCCCGTTCTCTGCGGTTCTCTACTCAACAGAGGAAACACATTTACCAAATTTCAAGTCTGTGGGTGTAATAGTTCAAAAATGGAAACTGGTCTTTAACGCTTCACAAACCCACCTTGGCTCTTAATTTCAGTAAAATTTGTTCTTAGAGAATTTCTACTCATCTAAAGGAACATGACTGCCAAATATTAAGACTGTAAGTAAGTTACTTTGCGAAGAAGTTGCGATGAATAAATTGCTTTTCTTTTATTTACACGTAGAAGGATTCAAAAGTTCTCTGACTGAGTCTCTATAACTTAAAAAATGTTACCAATTAAACTGTTGAAACACATCCTTCTTCGAAATAAGACCCTTGAGAAACAACACACTATTGCCAAGTGTGGCGGTTGTGGAGTGCTGCCGTCGCTAGATGACATTGGTAGTGGATATGAACCAACAGAACACAGAAGGAAGAAGTGAAGAGAGACTGAGGCGCGTGAAGTAAGGGTTTAAAAAGAGGAGATGGCAGTTCGTTATTAATTTTCGTCGAGAGAAGTGCAACTGTTAATATCTCCGCTATCCAGACTGTTTGCACGAGCATGCAGTAATAAAATCAATTTTTAAATTTAAACTTTTGTAAATATTTTTAGATGTGTACTATTTGTAAATACTTTTAAATGTATTCCATTTTTAAATGGTAATTAAATTGAAGTGGTTGAATTAAGTATTATTATTTCCTTAACACGTACACACCTAAACCAAGCCTTGTAAAGGTCATCGAAACATTTCTGGAATCCATTTTTAGCCATGTCCTTTAATTATATTTGTGTGATGCACTTTTAACTTCCTCTGCAAAATTGGTCTTCGTTTAACATCCGGGGAAAGATATGTTGACACACTCTATACATGTTAAAATCCTTAGTCAGTATCCATTGACATATGACCGAGGATATCCCAACTGATTCTGCTGTTGTTTGAAGCCTGTTCTTATGTTCCGCCTCAGAAACCTCTTCGATGTCTTTCACTGTGCTGGAAGTCGGCGGACGATCAGAGCGTTTGTCGTCTTCGACACTTTCCCTGCCTTCACTGAAACTTCAATGCCACTCAAAAGCTTAAGTTTGCAATAATGTATCAGTCTTACTCATGCTTCCAAATTTTGTTTGTCTCCGTAGCTCTTTTACCCAAACGGGCACAAAAATTAATATTCATTATCTGCTCAACAAACGCGCTTTCTTTCAATCGCCAACGACTAAATACACATCCACCTACAAAATACGTTGCCATGGCAACCCACCAAACCACATGATTTAGAACAAATTTTTTTAGAAAAGGGGAAGAATGCAATAACACAGAAATGTTATTGAAATTATTCTACTGTAAAAATTTTCCACGTTATAGGCCCAGTCCGGAAACTTTTGTATCCTACTAGTATATAAAAAAATATTTATTTCATAAATTTAAGACTTAATATTTCTATTTATTGCATGACCTTAAAAAAATCCAGTAAATATCTTTCTGAAGGCAATAAACAAAACATGTATCAAATGGTTAACAATCTTAAATGAAAGTAAAAAAAGTTATTGTGAACTCTAAATTAATTTTTTCGTGATATAAAATTTCCATAATGAATTTCCGCGGGCGAATTCAACAATAACAAACAAATTATCCTACATACAAATCATCGATAATTTCTTGACATCCTTCATCACGAGAAAGTAATATAAAAAAAAATTGTTAAGTCAATTCCTATTTAAATCAACAAAGAAAATTTTTATTTTAGCTACTTTTTATTAAATAGTTACAATTAATAAAAATATGTATACACATATGATAGAATCACAACATTAAGTGATAATTAATTTTTATTTATTATCATTCAGATATCGTATTGTCATCCAAAACAATCGTGTCTATAAAATTTCAGTTCAATTGAATGCTTTAAAACGTGAGAAAAAAACCTTTTCAAGTTTTGACACAAGTCACCAACAGGATCGATAAGTCGCCAAAAAGGATGCGAAAGTGGCAGTATTCGTAATTCTTTAAATAATTAGTTTTAATCAATTAATTTTTATTAATTATAATTAAATTATTGTATTGTTATTCAAAATAATCATGAATATAAAATTTCAGCTCAAGGAAGCGCTTTAAAATGTATTTCATTAACGATTGAAAATTCCACCAAGATAAATAAATAAATATATAGAGTGTGATCTAATAGTAGGGATTAAAAAAGAAAAACACAGAATAACCAACGCGTAATTCATCTCGCAAAAATTCAATTTTTAAATCAAAGAATCCTCGCGTAAGATAATACTATGATTGCTCTGAAGTTCCAGACTTTCGATAACCTATTAACAATTTTCAATGATCCTTGATCAAAAGTTCTAGAATTAAAATGAAATATTCTTCACTAACTAGTATCCAAAACACAAAAATAAAATAATCCCCCCCCCACACACAGAAGAATTTTGGTTTCGGTGTTTTAAATGTTTCATTTTGAATTTTTTGCCCCCTCATTATTCTTCTAAAGCTAATGAATTTTCCTGTTCAATAAATGCCAAGAAAGCGACGAAATTATTCTGCATTTCAGCACAAAAAAATACCATTCTCCAATAAAAGTGTAGGAAAGATGCATTTTTAATCATTTACCTCGTAAAATTATTTCTTGAAAACGCAATACATAAATTATCACAATGAAATTTAACCCTTTATCTACCGACGGTACTTATAAGTACTACTCTCACTTTAAAATGACATAGGATAACCATTTTTACGAAAACTGACGATACTTATCAGGAATATTCTTTTAAATCGACTCTCTTCAAAGATGTATGGCAGTACGGGTTCTATGATGAGTATTTTATCGGGAAGGGAAGACAGTTTCATAGAGCAGAAGTTGCGTTTTCAGCGGACATTTTGATCGGATTGCGAAGATTGTATTTTTTGTTCCGAAAAAGTATTTAATGTCAAAAGGTAATTGTCTTACTTTTTTTGTATGTTACTGAAGACCTTAGAAAATAAATGGACTATTTATTTTAAGTGAACAATATATTTAATTAATTTTACAGTTGAATAAGTTTGTGGTACGTATAAGTACCGACAGCACACTGGGTGTTAGAGCAAAACTTAGGGTTTTTTCGTCCGTATGGCTTACTGTTGTTTTTTGTTGTGTTGCAGAGGCATCTCTATAGTACAAAATGCTTTTTTTTTTGGCATTTCCTCTAGCTTAACTTATTTATTTTGCTTTTCAGACGGTTCAGACTATTGTTTTATTTTAACGTTTTCAAAAAATTTTGAACTTTGAATCTTATTTTTTTTTTCGGTTTAACAATAATTAGAGATTTTCAAAGTGCTATTATTTTTATTATTATTATCATTTCCTTTTCTTAGAATGTCTGGAAAAAAGAAGCTCAGTCGTCAAGAGGCTTTGGATCTATTACAGAACCTACCGTCTGAAAACAATGATATAATAACAGATGATTTTTCAAATGAAGTTTCAGTTATCAATCTGCTAGAATTTTCGTTAGATTCTTAAGAGGACGATCAACAGACTGAATGAGACTCAAGGTGCAGTAGTTCATATTAAGAAAATACAGCATTTCCTACCCAAAGACGTAGTGCTTTAAAAAAATTCAATCGAAACCTCACTCAAAATGCACATCGTGTAATGAATTTTTGTGTATTAATGACAAGAAAACTGCTTCTTTGAAAATCATCAAATTAATTTTGTGTGTAAGAGCTGTTTTTATGTGTAAAAAAGTAAATAAATTTTAAAAGTTTAAGAATCCTTTAAAACAAATATTTTGTGATGTAAAATATTAGTGTTCTCTGGTTATTTAGCATTTTAAAGAATTAAAACTGAATTAAAAAAGCCATTCGGTATTTTCCTATGATGAAAATATTTTAGAATTTTGTGGACTGACGGTACTTTAAAGTATCAATTTAGGGTATCCGATTACGTTCGGAACCATGATTTTGCAAAAGCGTATAAAAGGATAATATTTATGATATTTAGTGTTACCTAGATTAGAAAATGTGCATAAAATTGTTTTAAGAATACCATTACAATAAAAAATTATTTAAGTACAATATTTAGACAAAAAATGAACACAGAATGACCCATTTTCAAAATATTCTTCTTTTGAGAAAAATGCTTCTATTATAATAATATTTTGCCTGTATATAGCTCATACCTCTGTACAGAGGCTCAACTAGAATTTTTGAAATATATTATCCATGTTTTTTACGACAACACAGGGGAGAAATTTTTAGAAAAAAAAACGCCGATAATTATTTTAATTGGTTGTAACTCTGAAAATAATGTGAATTTTTCAACAAAAAATAGTTCAGACTCTTTGGAGAAGTCTTTACTTTATATAAATAAGCACACAAAATATTATTATTTTAGAAGCATTTCTTATAAAAAGGAGAACATTTTAAAAAAAGGTTCTAAGTTCATTTTTTGCCAAAATATTGTGTTTAAATAATTTTTTTCGTCAAAATGTCCTTAAAAAAATTTTATAGATGTATTCTAATCTATGTGACACAAAATATCATGAAAATTATCCATTTATGGGCTTTTCTAAAATCACGGTTCCGAACGTAGTCGGATACCTTAATTAGCTCTAATGGATTAAATTTCCCAAAGTTGAGTATTTCATTTATGTATACTCCTTAATGTTCAATGTAGGGATTAAAAAAAATACTGCATGAAAATAATTGCAGTAAATCCTAATGCGGTAGATAAAGGGTTAAAATATACCGGTTGATTCATATACAGTGTGACCGATTTCAGAGGATCATAAATTTTTATTGATTCAAGTTATTTACATGGAATTTTCAATGTGGTTTCCTCCAGCACAATTCACTTTACGTAAACGTTTCGTCTAAGTTAAAAGAGTTTTTTCGACCATTTTTTGGGGTATTTTTCCAACTTCCTCTTTGATTGCTTTTTGAAGCCCTTGAATTGCTTTTACTGTACGTTTCTCTGATTAAGTGTTTCAAAACTTAATTATGATAGTATTTAACATTAAATTTAGACTTCGGTTCTACAAAAATTGGTTTTGTTAAGTCTTGAGAGGACGCATTCCTATCCATATCATAACACCTGACGACCAACTTGCCTTTTGCAAAGCGACTACGTCTTTGCGACGCTTTTTGCGAGAAATATATTTTATCTTCATTTTGTCAGTTGGGAATGACAGATGAAACAGTGATTCATCCGAGATTATCCATGTTTTGTATTTGCCTTTGCATAACATTAAATACAGAGGCCAAGAACGTTTTCTTCATTTTTCTACGGTCTTTGCAGACATTTGATGACAGTCTGGAAAATTTACCTTTTTATATATCCAGTTTTCTTTATCTGATAATAAATTGTCGATTGCAATACCTGTAGTTTCTTTGCTATAGTTCTTCCAGGAAAAGGTTTTCCTACAGCGATAATTCTTTTCTTCTTTTTTTTCTCTCTCTCTCTCTTTTATTAGGGACTTTCTTTCGTTCACATTTTTTTCATGGAGCTTTGATTGCCGGCCAAATTTTATTTCTTATTGAAATACAGATGTTAATACAATAGAAAAATGTCTTTTTCTATTTTTAAACGCTTTATTTATAACAGAATTTGAACAACCATCCTTCAAAAGTAGTAACGATAGTAAAACGATAGAAATTCACCATAAATAATTATATGCTTTTAAAAAATTGGCCACACTAATTTTAAATCAACCGGTAGAACATTCAGTTGGAAATGTGTGCTCTAACTGAATGTTAACATAATATTGCAAGTTTAATTATTTTTCAAAGGTAATAGCAATTTTGTCAGGAGATAAGAAAGGGGAAATCGTATGCATACCAAGGATCACACTCGACACTCCAGGGGACTTGGTTATGCCATTTGTACTGAAACGTACGCAATTCCCTGAAAGTTTGGCATTTGTCATGACAATTAATAAATCACAGGAGCAGAGTTTTGAAAATGTCTTAAAGGAAACAATGTTTACTTATGGCTCTGTCAAGGTACGAAAGCAAAGACGGGTTAAAAATTCGGTGCAATTTATAGGAAAAGGTGAATAGGAACATTGTTTTTGAAGAGGCACTCATATGAAGTACAAATTAAAATGCGGAGTTGAAGACTGAAAATTTCTTTTTCTGTTTTAACAATATATTGAGAAAAAAAAATAGAACTACATATTACATGTAATGTAAATTACAGTTTTGCAATTTGAGCAATGAGTATGAACAGTTGTATAATTTGTACAAGGGAGTATCCTACCCCCTAGTTCATTCATTCAATCATGCAATCATTAATTCATCAATCATTCAATCAATCCTTCAATCATCCATTCATTCAATCAATCCTTAATTCAGTGAATCAATCCTTCATTCAATCAATCCTTCATTCAATCAATCCTTCATTCAATCAATCCTTCAGTCAACCAATCCTTCAGTCAATAAATCCTGCAAAGCAATTCTTCAATCAATCAATCAATCATTCAATCAATCAATCATTCATTCAATCCTTCAATCATCCCCATTCAATCAATCAATCCTTCATTCATTGAATCAATCCTTCAGTCAATCAATCCTGCAAAGCAATCCTTCAATCAATCAATCAATCATTCAATCATTCAATCAATCAATCATTCATTCGTTCAATCAATCAATCAATCAATCATTCATTCAATCAATCAATCATTTCATCCTTCAATCAATCCATCCCCCCTCTCTCTCTAGGTATCTATTTTTATCCCCAAATTTGAACATTTTTTTTTTTTTTTTTTTTGCATTTGCATTTGCCAAGATTATCCCCTACATATCCACCATTATTTACATGAGTAATCCCTGGAAATTCCCTATCAATTAAGTAAAACCATATTACACACATTGAAAAAACAAATACTTTTAAGATCATTGACTTTCCATAATTTATACCTTTGCTTTTCAAAAGTTGTAAAAAAGGATACTTTTTATGCTTAATTTTAAAGATTAAGACCCATGTTTAAAATATTAATTCAGCTATAAAAGAACTAAAATGTTGATATTACAGTCTGGCTTCTCTATCCTACAGAGAGCGGCATATTTTATCATACTCCTCATTTTTATCCGAGTTGACGCATTTTTCCAGGTATAAAATTGTTCCGCATTTTTTCTCCTACATCGTAATGCTGAATGAGCTTCTATGCGAAAGTGAAAAATTAGTTATTGATGGAATATTTTGAAATTCTAAAAATGCTATATTATAAACATATGTATGGAAATAAAATGTTGCAAATTTTCGTGAAAATCGAGACATTTTTCTGTCTGAAAATGTGTTCCGCGTTTAGTTAAGGCTCTGGTACATTTGCCAGAGACAGCCTTATACGGAAAAATGTTTGTTAATTATCACTTTTAAACAAACTTGAAATAATTAATAATCATTCGTTTCAAAGTTCCATTTTAACTAATACTTCCTTTGCTTCTTACGTGTCTCCTAAAAGTTTAAAGAATGCTACTATTAATTAAAGGGGAAAATCTAATGGAGTGCTTTTAAATTTACTCTTATACGTGGCTCACAAAGAAAACCAAAAAAAAACCAGTTTTAAGTATTTAATTTGAGAAATTTTTTAATGAAAATACAAAATTGTTTAGAAACATCTTTGATGATAAGCGTCAAAAGTGGAAATACAATTAATTACGTTGCGTTTAGACATAAACTACTTTTTAAAAAATATTACGTACAGCAGCCAAAATGTGCACACATATGAAATTGGAATCCTTCTTTGAAGATGGAAATAATAAAAGCAAAAACGACTTTTTAGAAAGAAGAAAATTAAATGCTCTAAACTGATTAATTTCAAATGCTTTTTATTCCTTCAATCATAATTATTATCATTAATATTACTATTAAAGATATTTTAATTAATTTTTCTCTCATATTATACGTAAAGTATTTTTCGTGATGCTGTTTTAAATTTACTTATGAATAAGGTATAGTTAGTAAAATTGGGTCGTAAGAAGTTGAATTTAACTGAAGAGCTCCAAAAACGATTTACGTAAGGTCCCCCCCCCCTATCTTCCAAAACTTTCTCCAAAAATTCTCTTACATCATAGATCGTGATTGAAAAGGTTTATTTCTACAGTAATTTCCAGAAGCATCCATAGAGTCACCAAGTCACCAAAAATAATGCAAGCGGGGCTGGTGATGTGCCAATAGTTCATCAAGTTTTCATTGAATAATGAAAGCCATTATAATGTAAGGTACGGCGTTAATTGCAAATATTACAATTTAGAACTACATAATACATGTAAACTACAGTTTAATAATCGAACAACGAGTATGAACAATTGTATAATTTGTAAAATTTGGGTTGGTCCACCGTTGGGTAAACAGGAAGTACCCCCCTCCCAATGGCCTTTGCCGGTATATTGCTAAGACTTCTGTTCAGAATCATAGCTAGGATTTTTGAAATATTCACATTTTTGAAGTTACTACCAATTGGAACTGGTGTGTTTTCGGTAAAATATTCTCTATTCTAATGTACCTAAATATGAATAAATCCACTTCTAAAATATACATTTCAAAAATCTTTGTTCAGGCACTATAAAGAAGTCTCAACTATACATAGGCAAAGTATTATTATTATTATTTAAGCTTTTTCCATAAAAGTAGAATGCTTTGAAAATGTCATACTTCCTTTTTTGCCAAAAAATTGCATGTAATTAATATTTTTCTAGTAATAATCTTCCTAAAACAATTTTATACGAGGGTTGGAGCATAAGTCATGGTAACTATTTTTCTTGTAGATATGTGAATTAATCACAAAGGTATATGTGTCATGTGTAAGTTCCACAGGCACAGTGAGTATGCCGAACAACAAATGGCTCTGTGATAGCTGGTAGTAACGCAGCGAGGGCTGAGAAATCAGTCAGTTGGTGAGTGTTGTGTGAGATGGAAGTAAGCCTTGTTGAGCAGCACGCTTACATCAAAATAGCCGTTCTCCGAGGGAGAAATGTATTGAAATGTCACAGTGAATTAGTGGAAGCCCTTGGGAATAATGCCCTACCATACTGCATGGTGGGTAGGAAAGTTTCAGCAAGGACGTGTGTCAACCAGTGATGAGCAAAGTGGTGCGGCAAATGCTGAGGCTGACGGTATTCAGTGCCTCCCACATAGTTGTGGTGACAGTAGCAGGGGCCTACATTGAGGGTCTTTAGGCCCAGATTTATCATGTCAACTTTATGTGTACTGTGTTGTCATTCTTTTGCACAGTGAAGGCCGTATTGCCCTGTATACTACCGTAATTAATTAGTGTTAGTGTGTTACGGTATTTCAGTGATATTCATTGTCCACACATGTGGTTAACACCTTGCCCTTTCGTCTGTATATGTCACATTTTCCAACCGGACTGGTATCTTCAAGAAAAAAAAAGTTGTCATGCCTTTTGCTCCAACCCTTGTATGTATAATATAATTCCATTCAAACTCAGTGGCACAACAGCCCATGGCCTACAGGGCCCATCCCAGTGTACGTGACCATTGGGCGCTGAGGTGCATGAGCAGATGTCACGATCAGGGAGTCTATTCTGAATAGAAACTTAAACTTGTTTTAATTAAATGATAAAAAAGATAAAACTCTCTAGCTATTTTCATAACAGGTATATTTTTTAATGCACAATAATTACATTTATCGTAATGCCATTGAATGCACAATATTTTTGGTTAACCCTTGAGGGTATAAGTAAACAAATGCGATGGTTTGCCAACCCTCGGACAGTCAACATATAATTAGCCGTGCGAAAAACACAATTTTCCCCTCTTATTTCTTTTTTCTTGCCGCGCATTAGCGGAATAAACACACAGGGGTAAAACAATGATGCGTTTTAAGGTTTTTAATTAATATTTTTTTTTTAACTAATTGCTATATCGGACCGAATTAAGAATCTAACCCATTCTCAAATCCACTTGATCCCCCACAAAAAATGTCATCAAAATCGGTCCAGCCGCTTAGGAGGTGTTCAGTCACATACACACGCACAGAAGAATTATATATAAAAAGATAAAGATTTGCTTACATAACTCAAAAGTGTGAATTAAGTTTATTTATGGAAATAGTACTTAGGAATTTGAGTATGTGTGCCAGCTATTATTGCGTATTTTTATAAACATATTTCCCCACAATGTTGAACATTTCGAAAAACGAAGCTTTATTACCTTAAACTATACAGAGGCTTTCTTTGTTGTTAATGATTTACTAATGATAGTGGAACAATCAGATACAATGATTTGACACGTGAATTTTTCAACAAAACTTATTTCCATCAACAATAAAATTTCAAAATAAAGTTTTAACACATCATAAATTTGAACACATTAACATAATATGTTAATACACAGAAGTTTTTCCGAAATAGAGGTATATAATTTCACAAAAAGGAAAAATTATATCCATTTCCAAAAACCAAGCAATGATTTCAACAAAAAATTATTCGATAAATCAATTTTTATCAACTTTTGTTTCCCTTCAACAATATTGTTGCACCGACCGCAACTGTTATTAAAGATTTTTTTTTTTCGAAAAAGTTATCAGTCAATAGTTACAGTGACGTCTTCTGGTGATATTTGAACTATAAATCGATTTTGGATCAGAGCCCACGCATTGGCCCGTTCCCTGCCAATTGCTGTCACAGAAAGTTTGTTTGCCAAGTCATTATTTGGTCTTATTACTGTATTGGTTTGTTTTTTGGGGTTATTTTAACGTAGCTGGAAACAAAATTGTATGGAGTTCGCTGAAATATTATTGAAGCAAACTACAAACTTGATATTTTTTTTTTTTAATTTTCTGTGGTAATATGACAAAATAATGAAAATTGATTTGAAAGTGGGATATTTTTGTATGTGAATTTTGAAAAAAATATTTTATTTAAAAATACCTCCTTTGAATGAAAAATAATGCAAGCTTTATATAGAAAGGAAATAAATATTTAGTGTTGCACATATTAAATCACGAGAATGCTTTTAATCTATCCCCTTGGAAGTCGATAGGTGTAAAACCTGTTCTCTTGGATGATCTCTACTCAACAAAAAAACAAACATCTTTGCTTAATTTCAAGTTTGTAAGTTAATAAGTTCAAAAACGGGAATTTTTTATCTATAACGCCCCATCAACACCCTTGAAACTAGGTTTCGACAAAACCTGTTCTTCGTGGATGTCTACAAAATAAAGGAACACGCTACAAAATTATATGCTTTCCAAAGTTCAAGTCTGTAAGTCCCACTTAAATACGGAAATTTTTTTATCTATAAAGGCCCCGTAATCCCCCTTGGGGATCGATTTCTGCAATATCCTCACTTATCGTATCTCTACTCAATAAAAGGAAGAAGTTTGCGTAATTTCAAATCTGTATGTCTTATAGTTCAAAACCGGAATTCTTTTTATCTGTTACACACCCGTAACTCTTCTTGGGAATCGATTTTCCCAAAATTCATTCTTAGTGGATCTCTGCTCTACAAAAGAAAATGTATGAGTCAATTTCCAGTCTGTAGGTCTAATAAATCAAAAATTTTAATTTCTCTATAGCACTCCGCGACCTCTATTCGGGATGGTTTCGCAAAAGCCGTTAATAGCGAATCGCTACTCAATAAAAGAAACATACCTGTAAAATTTCAAACCTAAAGATATTATAGGTCCGAAGATTTTGTGTGATCAGAGAGAGTCGCTTTTCTCCTATATATTTATAGATAAATATGCTCTGTATCATTTCTATGACGTTTAACCATCTTTCACACAGGAGAACTTTTTATTCCATTTTGGAAGAACTTCTATTAAACATTATAATTAACTTTTATAAGTCAATACATTTTCAAAATAATCTTTCCTTAAACAGTAAAATATGTTTTATTGATTTTTATCTTAATTTATTAAACTATTTCTCAAGAAACTGTTAAGATAAAAAAGTCAACTTTCCCCCTTCGAAGACGTGAAATAATGACTAAAATTTAGAATATAAGCGTAAAGGACATTCCTATATAATACTGAAGTTTTTGCCATGAATAAAACTCTTCAAAGGCCTCAACAGATATTATAAGGTTGTTTTTGGAATGAGAGAAAATTTCCTATCTAAATACATACAGCTTCTGTTAAAGTCATTCGTGTTATCTCGCAGTTTGAAGAATCACACCTCTTCTGGTAGCAGGTCATTTAGTAAGTAAATTTTGCTTAAAAAATTCTATTATTTTCGATAATAGAAATCTGAGTAGATCAAATATTGGCAGGTAATTCATGTCTTGCGACTTGTGATGTGGAAACATTTACTCGTTGCACAGACGCTTTTGAACTAGTTCTTTAAGTGCAGTGGAGTCTACTAGACAGTTCTCTACTTGTTATACGGGATAGACAGAGCTTCAAAAATCATCTTTATCATCCTGCATTTCTCTGGTCATCCTCAACATCTTCTCAGAAGTTTTAAGGTATCCGACTACGTTCGGAACCGTGATTATAAAAGAGCGCATAAATGGATAATTTTCATGATATTTAGTATCACTTAGATTGGAATACGTGTATTAAATTGTTTTAAGGACATTTTGACAAAAAAAAATATTTAAATACAATATTTTGGCAAAAAATGAACTTAGAATAATCTTTTTTCAAAATGTTCTCATTTTATAAAAAATGCTTCTAAGATAATATTTTGCTTATATAAAGTAAAGACTTCTCCAAAGAGTCTGAAGTAGGAATTTTGAAAAAATTCACATTATTTTCAGTTACCTCCAATTGAAATATATATTTATAATTATTGACGTTTTTTTCTTAAAATTGCTCCCCTCTGTTGTCGTAAAATATGGATAAACCCACTTCTAAGTTATATATTTCAAAAATTCTAGTTGAGCCTCTATAGAGAGGTCTGAACTATAGACGGGCAAAATATTATTATAATAGAAGCATTTTTTACAAAAAGGAGAATATTTTGAAAATGGTTCATTCTATGTTCATTTTTTGTCAAAATACTGTACTTAAATAATTTTTTTATTGTGATAATATTCTTAAAACAATTTTTATATACATTTTCTAATTTAAGTGACACTAAATATCATAAATATTATCCATTTATGCACTTTTGCAAAATCACGGTTCCGAACGTAGTCGGATACCTTAAACTAGCATTAAACGACTTACTCGTACATCATACCAGAAGCAAATCAACTCTTCAGCTTTTTAAAGTAGCGTTTCTCAAACGGTGGGGAGTAGGGTTAGGGCAGGGATGGCGAACCAGTGGCATGCGTGTCATTGATGGCACGCGACACAATATTTTGGGCATGCCCCCCGATCATAACATTTCACACTTTTTTTTCAAAATCACAAAGTTAAAATGAATTATTGTGAACAAACGCGAGTGATTGTGGTCGCGGGACCACGGGGAATACATTCGTTTGTTATTGCCTTTCCTTAATTACGTAGTGGACTACAATTGGTTATGACGCAAAGTTTATCTAAGCAAATGGCATTGTCCATTTCTTTGACAACTGTATTTTAAAGTTTATCTCTGTTATTATTTACGACTAGCTGGTATACCCGTTCTTAACACGGGTGAATTGAAAAATTAAACAATACAGACTGAAGGATAAAGAAGTTTTTGATGAGTTAATTTTAAGTGAATTGTAAATTAAACAAAAAAAAAACTTTTTACATATATCAGCTGAATAAAAAACCATATTTGCTAAATTTTAAGTCTGTAGATATAATATCTGATAAAAAAAATATTTTTTTTTTATTTATAACGTCTAGTAACTCTCTTCTGGGTCGAGTTTTGAAAACACCTTCCTTCTGCTCAGCAAAAGTAACACATTCTTACAAAATTTGTGTCATAAAGGCTTAAAATAGTGCAAATAATTTGTATCTGGGGGATGTGTAATACTTTAATATTACTTTCTAATGCATATATTTTATGTTAAATAGCTTTTACCTGCGACTTCGTAAACGTGAAATTTAACAAAAAAGTGTTTATTCAATTCGCAGTATTTGCGAAAACTTAATTATGTATTTATGTATCCTACGTAAAGAAAGACCTATACTTCGTAAATCAATGTTTCTTTTTTTTTCTTTGTTTTTTGTTAATTTTTTTTTTTTTTTTTTTTT
>BMAV01010304.1:195252-209558 GCA_019973955.1 Trichonephila inaurata madagascariensis
TTTTTTTTTTTTTTTTTGGCTTTTTTTATTAAATTCATTGAACAATCTCTCTATATACAATATTAAATTTAATGAAAAAATCTCTATATACAATATGAAATTTATCAATTTCAAAGTAAATAATAACGGAACTATTTTCACGAAAGAAAACCTAACGACGTTTAACATTGATTTCTAATTATTGCTTAACCCCTTCCAAGACCAGCGTAGGGAGAAAGAAGCATTTCCCCAGGCCCACACGTTCTGAGAGAAAACGCACGCACGGAACCGGGCGAATTTCCAGAGTTAAGCCTAATTTCATCGGATATTGTTCACTATTTCAATGGTTTTAATTTTTTTTTCGTGGAAACCTAATTTTTTTTTCTAAAATAAAAATAGCCAAAGTTACTTCTTGTAACTTTAGCTATCTGCCAGTGAAAGTTCCATCAAAATCGGTCCAGCCGTTTTAGAGATTAGCCGGAACATACAGAGAGACAGACAGACAAAAATTTTAAAAATTGATTTTTTGACATAAGTACCGGATATACTTTTAAATGCATTTAGGGAAAAGCTGTTAATTTCAAATTACAAACAGACACTTCAATTTTATTTATTTGTATAGATTTTTAACTGTTATTTAACATGGCTAGCTCAGGAAAAGCACAAAAAGGGCAGGATAGTAAGAGTAACAGAGAATCTCAAACTTGGTGACCCGAGAAATAAGGCATTAATAATAAAGGCGACAAAGCGGGGTGTGTTTTACGTTCCGGAACAGTGGTATGCAGAACAACGTCTGTAAAACGGTATTTTGAAACAAATCATAGATCCTCTTGTCAAAAAAGTGAACCCACAGCTGAAATAATCAATTACTTAGAAACCATTTGACAGATGATTCCAATACAGCATGCATTCTACTACAGGTAACATCTTACAATCCTAATGTAATTATCATTAATTAACAGAAGTCACACTACCGTTACTTTAAAATTTGAATTACACGTATGACTAAAACATTTACAACTATTCAGTGCAAAAGGTATTTCTAGTAGTAAATAAAGAATTTTAACTGGTTAATATTTAGTTTTATTACTTTGCCAAGTGAAAATTATCTGAAGGCGCGTCTATACCTCATTAAACATTTCTTTAAAAAAAAAAAGGGCACGTTGATCCATAAAGATTCGCCACTCCTGGGTTAGGGTATCCTTTGGGAAATGTTAAAACACCCTCAATACAGTCAGGATTTGTCACCCTGTGGCTCCTAGACCATTGGATCACTTTCTATTTGAACGATGAAGGGAAGGAAGCTGGGCAAGACTTCTTCAAGGATCAACCACGTTTTTTCTAAAGTAGACCTGCTGCCGAAACGATGGTACATGTGTTACAACCCCACAGAACGGTTTGTTTTGATTTCCAAGAAAATCATTCTTTTTATTGAACTTGTTCACTTTTCATTTGGGCACAACCCTTATACTATCTTTTCAAAATACTGTTACGAATTTTGCGTCAAATAGTGTAAATAACTTGTATTTGGATGTGTAATGCCTTTATCTTACTCTAAATTAGATTTAATTTACGTTAAAATCGTAATATTCACAAGCAAAGCCGTCACTTACGTTATAAGGGCGATTCAATGAGAACTTGGCGAAATCTTGGCGATAGAGCCAAGTTGGCGTCATTTTTTTAGGACCAAGTTGGCAACTTGGCGAGAAATTTGGTGACCATTTGGTGACCAAGTTAGCGACCATTTTGCAACTTGGCGATCATGTTGGCGACCATTTTTGGCGAGTTCGGGACCCTCGGAATTCTTCTAGAAATTAGTAGAGAAATCTCCTAATTTCTTAATCTATGACGCAAGTGGGTCTTTCTCGAATTATCCGCGAGGGATATAAATAGAGAGATGCTCGCCGAAAGTCGGTCATTCTGGTTTTGACTAGCGATCAGTTAGTATTGCTCCGATTGTTGAAGCGATTAGTGATTACTTCGGCTGGTGAACGAGCAATTGCTTGTGAATAATCTTTTAATTACGCGTATTTTTAGACACTGATAATTGTGTTAGAGAGCTGTTGAAGGTGTGAAGACCTGAGATTTTCTGCGAATATTGCTGCTGAATCCTGTATTTCAAGGATTGGATTTTCTACAATAAATTCTCATCGCTCTTAAAGAACTGCCTTGTTATTTACGGCTGATATGCATAAAATTCTCAAACCCAGATCTACGTAACAATATTAAAATTTCAAAAAATATTCGAATCGTAGGTCCTCACTTGTGAATGTCAAACAGCGCATGTCTAGAAACCCGCACGATTAGAGACAATGAGGTCAATGCATTCATGTTGCAACGATACTCAGTACGATTTTATTAATCCTAGTAACGGAAAAATTAATAAAATATTATTTTAAGTAATTTTTTATGGAAATAAAACAAGCTTCAAATACCAAAAACTTAACGCTGTGAATTTCCTAAGAGAATTACAGAATTTTTTAAACGACTTCAAGGTGATTGACTAATGTTTTAATTAAAACATGAAGATCGTTTTTAAAATTTAGTGTCACCTGAATTAGAATAGCCATATAAAATTGTTTTAAGAACTTTTTCAGGAAATATCATTTGAAAGCAATTTTTTGGGAAAAAGTGTAAATAATGACATTTTTTCAAAACATACTCTTTTTATGAAAAATGCTTCTATAACAATATTTCACCTATATATAACATGATTTCTGTACAGAGTGAACTAAGATTTTTAAAATGTATAATTTAAAAGTGGATTCATTCAGATTTTAATATATTAAAAGTAGATAAATTTTAACAAAAATGCACCGGTTATTATTCCAGTTGATCGTAAGTAAAGTGATTTTTCAAAAATCCTGATTCAAACTCTATGTTGGAGTCCCAGCAATATATATATAGGCAAACTGCTTTCGAAGCATTTTTCATAGAGGAAAAAGTTTTTGAAATTATACCACTCTTCTTTCATTTTTTAACAAAAAATGGCATTAAAATAATTTTTTTCTAGTAACATTATGCTTAAAACAATTTTACATGCATATTCTAATTCGAATGACAGTAAATATGAAAAAAAAATTATTCATTCATACGCTTTTGCAATATCACGACTCCAAGCATAGTCACCTTAAAAACTCAAGAACTGGCAAAAACAGAGAAAAAAATTGACACAATTATAAAAATTTGTGTGCATTTGAAATATGGTACCAAAATGGAGAAATATGATTGCGATATTCTTAGGCTATGTTTTTAACAGAATAATATTGGAAAGTCGTTAGATGCAGCTCTGTATAAACTGTATTTATATGTTAATCAAGTTCTGCTGTAAATACTCTTACTTTGAATGGAACAAACAATGTTGGTTGTCAATAACGAAAAATGGCAGGTAAAAATTTCCCAACATATCTCATAACTTTGCTAAAAGTTTTAAAATACACTAAATGGTAAATCAAGTATTTTCACTAGCATAAGTTTCTGAGTAAATTTTTTCTAAAAAACATTCCGCGTGCGAATGAAAATACAAAAATCGTCAAAAGATAAATATTTAATTCGGGACTTAAAGTTATCACCTTATTTTTCGACGACAACTATCCTTGAAGGTCTTAACAGAATTTAAGATCTAGTATTGAATTTCTATTATGAGACTTCTTTCCCAAGGGTTTTCCTGGAAACTTAGCATCTATTTCTGCAGCACATCACTATTATTGTTCTTGACACGCGATGAAATAACGTTGCATCAATCTTCTAAAGGGATAGTAGTAAATCGATAGACAATATCATAATCGATTACTATCGGAGATAAATATCATTATCAATCCATCAACTGGTCTCGCTTCTATGATTAATTGCGGACAGAGTGATAAGTTATTCTTGTTTTGAAACTCATTCGGTGACTGAAATAGCTGAATAAAAGTTCAAAAAATAAATTGTAGTTTTAGAAATGCAATATTATAAGGGAGGATATAACTATAGGAGGGATATTAACTTTGTTGAAGCTAGTTTCGAATTCTTTTCTTCGTCAATACATTTTACTCATACTTTTATGATGTTGTTGCGAATCCCCAAAGATCAATTTCATAAAGTTAGAAAAACCGGAAGTGGGTCTTTGATCTACCAGAAGCAGGCATTTAAATAGCTTAAAATCTATCAAGGCGAGTCTGACGACTCAAAATGTTAGATGCATTTCTATAAAACTTTTTGAACCTGATATTTATGCTATTTTCTAGAGAATGAACTAAAATATTTCCTATTGTATGAATACTTTTTGAGTTAGGGCTTGTTATTTAAATTATGGTCTCGTAAAGAATGTCACATTTCTTATTATGTTTACACGATCAGCTCTAAAATTTTCAAATTCTAATGAAACTTTAAAATTTTAGTACATTTACTAGATAAATGCATCTATATATAATTTGTTTTGGTAATACTCTCTTACTGTTATAAGTTTATTACTTTTTTTTCTCTAATTGCTTTGAAGTTTTTCAAAAATATTGCTAAAATTTCACTTATAATTGTGATTTTTCTAAAATTTAAGTCATTTATTTTAATATTATTTATTGGTATTGAGTCCTAAAAATAGCATTTACAATGTTTAAATATGCTAATTTGTTAAAAAAGTACTCCGAACCTGTTTGGATACATTAACCAAAGAATATGGAATTTTTATTTTTCCCAGAACATATTATATGACCCCACCTTTAAACCTCTTACCCGCTTTACATTGATTTTTTGATATATATATATCATTTGCTAACATTATAATTCCAGAATTACGTTAATGACATTAAATAAATTGCCAAGATAATTCGCATCATGTATTTATATTTTTGAGCATATATTTCTTTCATTTTCCGTTCAGTTTATTCGACCTTTCTGCGTAAATAACTTAAGGGAATAAATTCTCTTTATAATTAAAGGTTTTAAAGCAATATTTATTTTTATATAATCTTGATTATAAATTCCCTTCCAAATAAAAAATGTAATAGTTTCGTAATTTTACAAAAGCATTGAATTTTTGGTAATGCTTTGGTGTTATAATTTATTACGACGATAAAAAAATGTTTTCAAAAATGTGCCACAGACACACATTTTAATTTAAATCCATTTTAAAAAGGTTTAAACCTCTTGTAGCAAAAGCGGAGATTTTGAAACACACAGGCTTAATTTATTTTCTCTCTCTCTCACTCACATATATTGTCTAACGTTAAACTGAAAGAATTTAATTTTTTTTTATCCATATTTCTTGAAGATATAAAACTAGTTGGTTGAAAGTTTTGATTTAAATAATGAATGAAAACGGCTCGAGACAAAAAAAAAATTTCGCTTCGTAAAAGAAAATCATTCCGAAAAGCAAAACCTTAAATATCTAAATTGATTTACTTGGTTGACTAAGGTGACCAGATTTTAAAACTGGTAAAGTAGTACACCGAAACACAAACACCAAAAATTATCAAAATTTTGTCTTCATAATAAGTTGTATAGCATTCTGAAAAAGAGTTGTTAGATTGCGTACAAACTCGAGCCAAATTTATGAAGATTCTTTTACAAGAACTTCTTCAAAAATCATACGCCATCTTTCCTGTGATGATAGTAAGTAGCTTTTCAAAGGATAGTATTTTTTTTTTTTTCAAAATTCTTTCGACAGCTGGCAAGAGAGCTAACCAGCGCGTTTTACTGTATTCCAGTATGTTATCGTCGTTGCCATGTAAAAAAAAAATGCTACTGTTCATTGTCCAAACAATGGTGGTCGAATTCTAACTGCTGATCAACAATGCGGACTTTGATGAGTAGTTCTCGATAATTAGTTCTAAACAGTTATCTGTCATTATTAAAGTTTAGCATTAGAAAATTAACAAAAATAATATAAAACTCATATCCTGGTGAAAAGGCCACATGGCCACCAGAAACTATATAATTTCTTCCTGTTTTCCCACCGTTCCAAAAAGTTGGGAGACTTATTTTTTAAACGTCGTGAGACGAGAGGGGAAATAGTTTAAATCGGGACTGTCCAGCAAAAAGCGGGACTTTTGGTTTATTTGTTGTAACCATAACTGAAAACAAGCATACTTTAACTCAAGAGTAACCTCGTACGTTTTTAAGGTACAAATACAGTATTCACATTCACTAACATGTATACATTTTGAAATAAACCATGCTTTAATTTGCATTTTTACTTTACATTTATAGGAATTTTACTGTAAAACCTTTTACACGCCATTGGGGATATATACTTCAAATTTAACTTTTTATAGAACGTAAAACGTTTATTTCGTATGTCAAACGATTAATTTTATTTTTTCAGCTCTCATAACTCATCCGCCCCCACTGTAAATACGTTTCTGTTGCTTCTGCTATCTCAACAAATAACTTTCACCAAGTCCAATTCTTAAGCAAATATTATATGTGTGAAAATCGTTTGACCCAAAAATATGCCAAGAAGAAAGTCAAATGGTGAACAAACAGTTATCGAGAAAAACATGGCCTTACAAATGACGTAAAATTATTAACTTGATTATACTTGAATTCTTTTATGAAATCTTAATTAAGTTTAATTTGCAATAATACATCCATGTGGATTGATAAAAATTAGCTGTATTTTTGCATGAATTTTTATTTAACCAAATACGAATTTACGAGAGAAATGTATTATTGTTATTATCGCGCGTAGTATATTTTTGAAATTTAAGTTCATGATTGGTGAAAGCAGACATTCGAAAATTTATAATTTTTTGATAGCTAAAACAAAGGTTAAAACTGGAGGAAAGGTAAGTTTCTATTGTTTTTTACATTTAATCATATATTAGTTATATTATCACATTGAAATAAACGCGCATTGTTTTATTATTTTATAACATATAATAACAAAGTATAACTCATTTTATACTCTTTCAAATCGTGGAATTTTTCAAAGAATATATCTACCAGGTAAATTGCACATTTATTCTAATTTCTTACAAGTAATTTTAAATAAGATTCCTTTAATATTCATACATTTATTCTTCGTCTGATCTCTCTTCAACATCTTCAAATATAATTATTGGTGCAAAAAAAAACTCTTAAATTAACAAATTTTTATTCCCTCATTCCTAAATAATATATTCTTGATTAAATTTTTCATAAACATATTTACAAATGGCTTACAAATATTGAATTCATTGATCAAAAATGAACTCTAGTGATTCATTTTATAGTTAGATCTAGCAATCCGGTACTTTGAAAAAAATATTGAGAAATCTTTTAATGTATCCGACTACTTGCGACAACTTTTTTTTTGAAAAAATGGAGATATGGGGATTTTTTTAGATTTATTTAGTACATTTTAAGGAAAAAATCGTAAAATTGAAAACAGAAAAAAATTGATTTATATTAAAAGGGGAAAAAACGAGTGAAAATGTACAAAAAATTACATAAACGGGGTCCGCTCTGTACAAAAGTTTTTTTGAACAAATTCTCAATTTTTCAATTTTAATGTGTTACTTTGTTATTCATGTTTGAAATGACCTTCAGAATAATAGATATTTTATTTTTTCAAAAACTAGAGTATTCTATCTTAGTGACTGTATGAAATTGCTTAAAAAAACAGTGATCATATTCACATAAGGGACTGTAAATTTTGAAATAAAACAGTGATTGATAAATCTGAAGGTCAAAACACTTCTACTGTTATACAAAACATTCACAAAAAATTTCAACAAATTATTTTCAAAACTTTTAGAGCATTCACTGTCCCCGTTTGAGTTTTTCGGGAAAAAAACACATTTCGAGTAAAATGCATTTTAAAGTTTGCCATCTTGTGTAAAGCTATGGCATCTTCTTTTATTCAAACACTTGTAGTTTTTGTTCTAGCGAATGGAACATAAAAAACTTGGTATTTTTTTTAAACTAATAAAAGGATCTATAAAATAAAATCATAAAAAAATTTTGTCAATTTTTGAAAAAAATTATGATTTTAGGGTAGTTGGATACCTTAATATTATTTTTAGTGCAATAAGGACGAAGATGCAATTTATGGATGAAACAAATTTTAAAAATTACAATTACAACACGAATCAATTACTCTTAAGACTGTATATTTCGATTAAAAAAAAGTTTGTTGTGATAAAAATTTGTAGTAAGAATACTTTCTGAAAGTACCAATATATCTGTTTTAAAATTAAGAAATATAAGCCCTAAAAAAAATCAACAGCAAACATTCCAACTGCAAACACCTTCTCCCCTGATCATTAATAACGCTTCCCCGCTTCTGCTGCAAGGTGTGTTAAAAATAGAAACTCTCAGACGATAAAAAGTAAACTTTCGGGATGCACCCACCTGTGGATCACACCGTCGAGATCGAAGATGCCGTTTCGTCTGCTCTCTCCTCGTTGGATCCTCCTTCACTCGGGGAACACCAAACGATATTGGATAATATTCCTCTTTAGAATACGTCACACCACTGCACAGGTGTTTTGTGTGGTTTGCAACCCCGGATAAAAATGGTCGTACCGGTGGATACTGCCAGATCGTCTGCCGAATTCCTGGATGGTTATCCCTTCGCGCGCTGGTAAAGAGTTCCACTGCGCTTGCGCGCGTTTCATCCAATGGGAGAGAGGAGTACATTTTACCTATAGGGGCCCGCTGTCAAAGGAAAGGCCCCGTAAAATCACTGTCAGTCCACCTCGGACATTTTAGTTGGTAGGTATATTGGTGGTCAGCAGCTTTTGGCATTTCGGAGCAGTGGATTTAAGACATAAGCCACAATCGATCAGTCCGAAGAAAGTGGAGTGTCCACTACAAAGGTTTGTTTTTCATTCTTTTTTTTTAATATAAAATCGGTATTAGTATTGCCATATTTCAAAGTTTATAATTATTTAGGTATTGAAGTTTGATTAGAAATCCAAAAATTGAATTTTTTTTATGAAGAGTTTTATAAATCATTGATTATTCTTTAGTCTTGCGTACTGCTGCTCTTTGCCTTTTAGTGCACTCTCGTCTTCATTTCAAGTCTTTCTTGTATTATAAGCACTGTTTTATTCATTTAAATCTCTACTTCTGTTATTAATTAGCAAAACCGATCCAAATTTCTTATGAAAAAGTTTATAAAAATCATTGATTAATTATTACTTCTCTCGGCCAAAATGTTGATATGAGTTCTACAGAAAATTGTTTGTGTTTATCAGTTCTAGAAAAACAAATTTTAGCACCAAATGAAAGTGTAAGAACTCCGTATGATTGTCAGTTATCTTGATGTCTTCCCAAGAAACGTCTTTTTACATCATATTTTCTGAGATTGTCTTTTATTTACACCTGGTAGAGCATCAGTAACCTGGAAGAAAATATTTTATTTCATTTTATACGAAATATTACTTTTATATATATATAAACTTGATAAAATACAATAACATATCTAAATTATACATTATATGAGCCGTTTACTTTGAAAGTGGTGTAAGTCCTTTTTTTTTTTTTTGACAGAAAGTTAACTATAACATTGAATGCAATCTGCTATGAGCTTTTTATCTATGAACAGTTCCCCAAAAAATTCTTTAGATTTTTCATCATTTTGTCAAAATAAATTTACGTGGTTAATAAAATTACAACTATAATTACTTTGAAAGTGGTAAATATAGCCCTATAACATAAAATGGACTTAAACCACTTTCAAAGAAAATGGCTCCTATATAAAAGGGAATATTTTTAAATATTTAAACTATTCAAACACGTTTAGTGATTTTTTTTTATAACAAGTAATATAAATAAAAAAAATTTAAGTCAATTCCTACTCAGAGCAACAAAGAAAAATTTTATTTTAGCTATTTTTTTTATTAAATAGTTACAATTAATATAAATACGTATATACATAGGACAGAATCACAACATTTAGTGGTAGTTAATTTTTATTCATTATCATTAAAGTATCGTATTGTCATCCAAAACAATCGTACATAAAATTTCTGTTCAACTGAATGCTTTAAAACATAAGAAAAAAACCTTTTCAAGTTTTGACAAGCCACCAAAAATGATGCCAACGTGGCTGTATTTGTAATTCTTTAAATAATTAGTTTTAACCCATTATAATTTTTATTAATTATAATTAAATTATTGTATTGCCATCCAAAATAATCATGTATATGAAATTTCAGCTCAATGGAGCGCTTTAAAATGTATTTTATAACGATTGAAAATTCCACTAAAATAAATAGTGTGAGCTAATAGTAGGAATTGAAAAAAGTATACTGAAACATCAAATACTTTTTTTAGGTTATCGGTACCAAAATATATTAATACTTAACCACACACAGCACTATTTAAAATAATCTAAATTTTACAAACATCACAATTATGACTGAATTTTCAACAAGCTCTTAAAAATTCTTTGGAGAATAACTAATAAACCTATATCAATATATATAAAAGTATTAGTAAAATAAACCACATACATTTGTCTAGGGCTTTTACTAAAATTTTACCGTTTTATTACAGTATAAAAATTTTAGAGCTCATAGAATACGTATTATAAGAAATGTGAACTATTACTGAAATAACAGATCGCAATTCAAAAAATATTCATACAGTAAAAAGTATTTTAGTACATTCCCTAGGAAATATTATATTAAATAAAATTATATATTAAATAAAAATTACTAAAAATTTATTTAAAAAATAATGAATTTTTTTTATATTTCATATACTAGCCCTTACCTGCCCTCTTTGTTAGGTATTTAATCATATTGTGTGAATATATATTTTCGGTACTTTTCTGTTAGCTGGGCGCAAGCGAAAAATCGCCAAATAATGTAAAACTCCGCAGATTTCTTACAACCATGAGACCATGGGGTCATGTGCTCTATTCTCTGAATTCATTCAAAACAAGGCACGTTTTCCTTTCTTTCTTTCTTCCATTTTAATTTTTGCTTTTAAAAAATGATGAAAATGCCTCTTTGAATTTATGTGGAGACGAGGGGTAAACGATCCATTGAGCAGATTCTCAAAGACACACCGTATTCTGGAAAAACCAATAATTATAATCATTCTTTTTGAATAAAACTATTTTGTTTGCAATTCATTCATATTTCTTTATAGATGAACTTGTTTTACGAACTATTATTTAATATTTGCTTATAGTAAAACGTTTTCGACTTTTATTCTGTTGACTGTTTTGTCATTCGCTTCACTTAACTCGCATTTGGCTCACAATTGGCGACAATTGCGCCCGACTAACGGAAAAGTACCTTTTTCAATTCTTACTCTATTAGCTCATGATCTCTATATATTTATCAGTTTATTTATTTATTTATTTATTTATCTTGGTGGAATTTTCAATCGTTAATAAAATACATTTTAAAGCGCTCTATTGAGCTGAAATTTTATACGCATGATTATTTTGGATGCCAATACAAATAACTTAATTATAATTAATAAAAATTAATGGATTAAAAATAATTATTCAAAGAATTATAAATACAGCCACGTTGGCATCATTTTTGACGACTTAGTGACCCTTTTGGAGACTTGTGTCAAAACTTGAAAAGGTGTTTTTCTCACGTTTTAAAGCATTCAGTTGAATTTTATATACACGATTGTTTTGGATGACAATACGATACTTTAATAATAATGAATAAAAATTAGTTTCCACTTAATTTTGTGATTCTGTCCTATGTATATACATATTTATATTAAATGTTACTATTTAAAAAAAGTAGCTAAAATAAAATTTTTCTTTGTTGATATATGTAGGAATTGACTTAATTTTTTTTATATTACTTTTTTTTAATTCTTACTATTAGCTCACACTCTCTATATATTTATCTTGGTGGAATTTCCAATCGTTCATAAAATACATTTTAAAGCGCTCCATTGAGCTGAAATTTTATGTGCATGATTATTTTGGATGTCAATACAATAATTTAACTATAATTAATAAAAATTAACTGATTAAAACTAATTATTTAAAGCATTACAAATACACAGCTACGTTGGCATCATTTTTGGTGACTTAGCGACCCGTTTGGTGACTTGTGTCAAAACTTGAAAAGGTTTTTCTCTCACGTTTTAAAGCATTTAGTTGAACTGAAATTTTATAGACACGATTGTTTTGAATGACAATACGATATTTTAATGATAATGAATAAAAATTTATTACGACTTAATGTTGTGATTCTGCCCCATGTATATACATATTTATTTGTATTGTAACTATTTAATAAAAAGTAGCTAAAATAAAAATTTTCTTTGTTGATCTAAGTAGAAATTGACTTAATTTATATATATATATATATATATATATATATATATTACTTGTTTTGACATCTAAATCTTTGCACTTAGATTTCGATTGTACAAAAAACATTCTCGATTAAAAAAGACAGGACTTGAATTTCTAAAACAAAAGTATTTTTATCCTTTACGCTCCCGCAACCCTTTCCCCTTGGGAGTCAATTTCCTCAAACCCCATTTTTAGTGGATCGCTACTCAACAGAGTGAGTGAGCGAGTGAGTGAATATTAACGTTGCACTGTTCAGCTACACAAGGGCTTTTGGTGACGGATCACGTAATTTGAAACCTTAGTCAAGTGACGTGAACGACACCTGATCTGTCAACCCCCACCCTCCCTCTCCTAACTATCAAACCTCACCAAGCTACTTAACAGAAGAAGCATGCTTACCAAAATCTTACCTCTGTAAGTCTAATAGTTCAAAAAAGGGGTGTTTCTTCTATGATCTTTCTATTTCTTTTTAATTCCCCCCTTAGCAGTCGATTTCCGCAAAACTCGTTCTTAATAGATCTGTATAAGAAAACGCGACTCCCTCATTTGCGATCTCAGGAACTATTGGATTATACAGGTATGAAATTAGGTGAGGACCTTTCTTTTGTTGTGTAGAGATCAAATAAGAACGGAGTTTTAGGTTAGGTCTTAGGAAATCTACTCCCGATAGAATTGAGGGGCCGTTTACAAAAATTATCGTGTTTGAACTTACGGATTAAAAATTTGGTAAGCCTAATTTTTCCCCCTCCTTGAGTAAGAGTCTGCGAAGAGCGAGTTTTGTGGAAATCGACTCTCAAAAGGCTTACAGGGGTCCAGTAGATAAAAAAAAATCCGTTGTTGAACTGTTTATACTGTAACGTCGTCAGTCATTAGTACACAAGAAAATTTGTCACAGCCATATTTTAATATTTAAATAGTATTTAATAGCTTCATTAAATATGCCAGAGCCGGGCGGACAGTCTTTTTCACTCGAGGTCAATCCTTATTCCGCAAGGCACTCGACAATCCCTTGCTTTTCCGGGCTCCTCTCTAGTTTTCTCCATGGTTCTCTGTTTCCATTCCGGGCTCCGTCCGTCTCACTCCAGGGCTCTATCTCCAAGCTTCTTCCCTCTCCGTTCGTTCAAGTCTTTCTCCAGTCTCCTTCTCGTCCGTTTTTCTTCCCAAAATTCACCCCCTTTTAAACACCAGGGGCGGGTCCACCACACGCCCCTCGTTTTCCTCATTGGCAGGTCAAAAAAGAAAAAGGTCTGCCCTCGTCTTCCTCATTGGCAGGTCAAAGAAAAGGTCTGACCTCGTCCCCGGGCCACTTTCGTCTCCCATTATCGCGGCAAACACAAACACATTCCTCGTCCGTCTGGAATCCAAGGGCGCCATAACTCTCATCTATTTATCTCACACCTGGGCCTCACAGCCCCACTCTCTATGCACCGACGTGCATACAGGCCTCGCCTATTCAAGACTTTCATACAGGAATGCCTATTGTCACCGGCATTCTTCAGCCATTGTAAATTCCAGACCAGATGTCTGCGCTTGTCCGAGGCCAGACAACAAACAATGACCCCATGGCCACCTGCACTTGTCACCCAACAGCTGTTTGGGGATGAATGGATAGGGTGACTTCAGATGAATTGACAGGGTGGGGTTCACCCCAATCGAAGACGTCACAATACCTACAGACCTGAAACTTGGCAAGCTTAAAACTTAAGAACTAGTTTGATATCACGGGGCACGCGCCAAGTTGTTGTTTATGTTCACCAAGAGGGTCGATAAAATTACAATAGGGTTATCTTGATATTTTTGCAGTTTTTGGAACATTGCAAGTTTCCAGTACTTTTTAATCGATATTCATTATTAACGTTAGTATATATTATGTATAATTATTTTATTAATAATATAAAAAATACAATTATTATATGTAATAATATAAAAAATACAATTATTATATGTAATAATCATATAATATAAAAAAAATGGTTGCTTTCTAAAGGATAGTGAAGCCAGAATATCATATTAATTTTTCATTTCTTTTATACCAGAAAAAATGTTCCAAATTCGGGTCCTATTCTTTAACATTAACCGA
>BMAV01010304.1:209958-220282 GCA_019973955.1 Trichonephila inaurata madagascariensis
AGAACATTTTGAAAAAAGGTTATTCTAAGTGAATTTTTTGCCAAAATATTGTATTTAAGTAATTCTTTTTTGCCAAAATGTTCTTACAACAATTTTATACATGTATTCTAATCTAAGTGACACTAAATATCACGAAAATTATCCATAAGCTGTTTTAAAATCACGATTCCGAACGTAGTCTGATACCTTAACCCTCCAAGCGGTCTGCACGTAAAATTCCGCCATTCCAGAGATGCTTTTTCTGCCTTCAAGCAAGATTCCCAAGTGGCAGAGCCGCATTTTTAAAAATACGGCTCAACCGCTTTTGAGAACCCCACCTGAAAGCAAAAAAATATGTGCAGGGCATTTTTGAAGCATCTCCAGAATGGCAAGACTTTAAGTGCAGACCGCTTAGAGGGTTAACATCATTCTCTTGCACTACCTACCTGAGTAAATCTGCATTTTCAATAAAAAATATAATTAAGACAACATATCCTTCCCGTTTCACAAATGATCACTTGGAATCCAGTGCAATATTAGCAGTTAGTAATTATATACCGAGATAGTCTGCATACTGTCTCAACCCCAATCTTGAATAAGTGTTCTACTGAGACTATAAAATTCTACAAGAAATAAATGTAAATGAAAGTCATTTATTTTTTAATGTATTTTGAGTTGTTTGATAATAAATGCATCATTTGATATTATTAAATTTGTGGGGATTATTATGTTTGTTTCTTTCGTTTTGCTTAAAACGTGGTTTTAAAAGAGTAAGTTTTTTTTATTATATTTATGTGGGTAAATCATCGTTTCTCAAACTCTGGGGAGCGTCCCCTGGGGGGGATGGTAACTCTACGTAGGGTGCGCGAGCATATTAAAAAGTAGAAACCAAAATATTTTTTAAAAATTATTCATTTACTAAAAGTAAACAAAACACATTCCGATATAATAAGCAAATAAAATCAACATTTACACTGATATAATACACTCATAAATGTATCAGTACTCCACAATGTATTTTGTAATTAATTTAACAATACTAAGTTAATAGCAAATTTAATAATTGCCAGTGACCCCATAGACTTATCACATATATTCAAAAATTAACACTTATCCTGATAATTTTTATACGGTTTATAAATAATCCCTTCACTGCCGATTAAAAGTTTTGCGATTCGCTCCCCAATGCCTCTGTTTTCCACTTAGGCGCGCGTATGTACTGTATTGGGGAGGGGGGAGAGAAAAGGAATGAATGAGTAAATTCTCTGAAATAAGTAAATCCTCCTCAAACACTTTCAAGGTCCTTTTATTGCATTCCAAAGCCTTCGGAATAATTTTATGGGTAGCAGTGCACAAAAATGATCATACTTCAGAAAGACGTTTATATACGTCCAGGGTCTTTAACTCACCAGTCGAGCGAGACGTATATATACGCTAGTGGCACTTAAGAGGTTAAAGTCGTATTGTGGCTTCAGTGCCAAAATAAAGTATTACTGATTTGAATGTATTGTTATTTGTATGGAAGGGGGACGCGATGAAAATTATGATTGAATATTGGGTCGCAAATGTAAAAAGTTTGAGAAGCACTGAGGTAAATGTATATTTTGCATTAATTATTGTTATAATATAAGTATTGTGGAGCTTTTTCTGTAGCTTTCCGCTCCCACGCCACTGGGTGAACCGCAACACCTTAAAAAATTAAAAGTAGACCTTACCATGTAAAAGTTTGCCCACCCCTGGTGTAGACAATGAGTAAATTATTAGAAACAAACTGGTCAAAAGAATTGTTCGAGTTCCAAAATTTTGCATCTGTAAAGATAATGCAACTAGTCCAAAATAATAACCTAATCGGTCCGCGGCAAAACATTAAAATGGTTTACCAGTCTTTAGACTTCAGGTTGTGAAACATTGGTCTATTATATATTATTATATTGGTCTATTATTATTGGTCTATTATTTTTTTTATAGAAAAGGCATCGGCAACATGTGGCACACAGAGCAATTCTAAGTGGCACTCTATGAAGTTATGAGATAAACCACTCTCTCCGCTACACCTATTTTTATTTAAAAGCTATTTCTCACTTTCAGTTGTTTCATTCGATTCTGCTGAATCTGCTCTCCTGTAATTTTTTGTAGAGTGTTAAAAATCTAAATTTTTTTTCAACAATTTGAGATTTTTAAATTTTTAAATTGTATAGATTTTAACCTTTCTATAAATACCTTATTTTAACCTCTAGGGTCATTAGAAGTCCTTAAAACCTATTTTTAAAAAATCGTTGAAACTGGGCCACGCCCATTTGAATGGCGAAAAATGTAAGCGAAGTACTTCGTTTTTGCTTAAAAGTCGAACGTCTGATATAAACCAAAACATGTATCCTTTATTGTAAATTGAGCCTTTTGCTTTTTTTTTTTTTTATTTCCTAGACGATTAGAAATTTCACTGTGTACATTAAAATCAATTTAACTCAAAATGTAAATTTTGATGTTCGATGTACCTTTTCTGAGAAACAACTGATCATAGGTATGTAAATTTTTTATGATATATTTGTAATGCTGACTTATATACACTGAAAAGAGCTTTTTGCAAAAAACTAAAAAATTTATTTTTCACAATTTTTTTTTTATGTGAAAGGGATCAAATTTCACCATGTTTGATAAAATATTTTATAAATTATGAAAAATTCAAAATTAGCTAAAAGCTCATTTCAGTGTAATGAGAAAGGTATACTTTAATTGTATGAAAAATTTCAAACATGTATGTATAACAGATTTTGAGAAAAGGTACATCGAAAACAGTCAATTTAACATTACGAGGAATCGGAAACCTCTATACCGACAATGTTAAAAAACAATATCCTCTGTTTAAATGCGATTCATTCTGAACGTTAAATGTTCGATTAAAATTCAAACGTTTATGTAAGACTTGTAAAACAAAACATCACTCATAGCTGAGTCGGGAAAAATAAATTTTCAGTATTATGGAAAGCAAAGTTTACGGATCTATGAAAAAAGATCTGGAAGATAAATATAGATAAATTGACAGCTAATTTAAATTGCTGTATGTCAAGCGATTGCTAAGAATTGTTAGAATAAAATTTCATATGCTTTGTTTTGCCGCTTTTGGTTCTAAATATATATTAGAGCATATTTTTTCTCGTAGGAAATATAATTCGAGTTCTCTAAGAAATTTTTTAACAACGGAACGTTCAGAATCATGTGTCAAATTGAAAGTCATAAATTAAAGTCATTGATTGAATTGAAAGTCATTTGATTTGCAATTTTAAGTGCTTTGCATGAACAAGATTCGGATTTTAATTAAAAACATTTTTTATTTAACTATATTCTGGGGAAACATATATTTTATGTTGTTTATTTCTTATTTTGATAAATGGTTCTTAAAGGACATATTTTTATCTGCCATAATTAGATAGAATAGTTATTTTCAGCACACAGTGCTATACAGATGATATCAGAATATACTTTCCGAAAGTGTCTAGTCACTACTTTGACTAGAACACTTAGACAAAGTAACGATTTTTTTTCTTGGGGATCTATCTAAAGATATCTCGAGTTACAGAGGGGGAAAAAAGGAGGATTTTTTTATGTACTCGTAAAAAAACTCGTAGTCAAGACCGGATTTAAATATTTTGATAGACCTATCTCAGAACGATTTTCGATGCCATTTTTACAAAATATGAGCCGTTACCCACCCACTTCACTTGGTATTTCATGATAATGTATTACTATATATTTTTTAAGGTATTGATATTGTTTCGTCATATGATTAGGTTGGATAAAAAACTATTCTTTTGCAACGCTAAGCCTTTTTATTCGTCGTTTCATGCACCCACTTGCGGTGCTCTTGACTGCTACTTCTTACAATTATTACAGATGGCGCTGCAGTGTGCTATTTCTATAGATGACGTCAGAGGTGACGTAAGGCGTGGGCGGTGTGGGCCACCGCCCACGGCCTCGCGGTGCATAGGGAATGAGTGAATATTAACGTCGCACTGTTTAGCTACACGAGGGCTTTTGGCGACAGACCACGTAATTTTGAACCATGGTCAAGTGACGTGGACAACACCTGATCTGGCACCCCCCTCTCCTAACTACCACACCACACCAACGGGAGGACATTTTAGCTCTCGAAAGATTTAACGTGTATCGATGCCCTACACGGCGGGTCTTTAGTGGTTTAGTCCTCGCGGTGCATAGGGCCTCGCTCCTCAAAGCCGAAATAAATTAAACAAAAAGTAAGGAAAATTCAAAAGAGCACGCCACATATTTTTTTATAATTAATAAATTAGAAAATTCTCAACTCTATCTGTTTTTCGCTATAATATATAGAAAAATTGATAGCTATCGATTTTTTTAAAAAAGGTATTCTTTTCATCGGTGCATGAAAGTATATGAATAAATAATTCGTGAAAATATTGCTCCCCATTTTCTTTTATTAAAAATTTCTCAACTTTGTCGTTTCCGCTCATATTTAGTCTGTCAACATTAGCTGGAGTTAAGCTGCCATCACGGGGAGCCCCCGGTCAGAGACGAGACTTCTTATTAAAAAGACGATTAAAGTATAGCATGCACACACGCAGTCTCGCTTCATGTTTCTATATCCTATTATAAATTTTAAAAGTATTTGATGTGATAATAAATAATAGTGGTACTGGGCATTTTTCATAATTTATCAATCATATCCGGTTAGACACTAAGAGAGATAGAGATAAAGAGAGAAAATGAGAAACTGGTGCAGCAAAAAGAAAAAGAAAAGCGAAAAGAGCTGTATCCGACCAGGTTTAAAGTTCAGATATGATGAAATTTCTCGATCAGACTAAATCTGACAGTACAGAATCAAATGAGTCGGTTCCTTCGACTTTTCAGCAACATTTATCCGTATCCGAGTCTCCATTGAATTTGGAAGTTACTACAGATGTACCGACTATTGATACCGAACGATGAAAATCGGAAACAGAAATAGGATCAAAAGCTTGCCAATCATAACCTGACGCTGAGATTTCTGGGTTCACGTTGAGTAACATAAGTCACAATCAAGATATTGAGATTAGTTATTCGCCTGTGAACAGAGATGTGTGCCAGTGACGTAGTGAAACAAGCATTTTCCAGTTTTGATTCGGGATTGTGTACATTTCCCATGACAAATGCTCACCAGTTCAAAGTGGTCCCCCCCAGCAGTTAAATAACAGTGAAGAATATTATCCTAAAGATGGTGATCATAGACAATTTTCCAATTTTTATTTCTTAAGAAAACTAAATAATGGTTTAACTCAACGTCGTCACTGGTTTCTTTATTCAAGTTCTAAAAATAAAGTTCTGTTTTCCATGCAGACTATTTAGCAATTTACAAACTCAAATGGTACAGGAAGGGTGCTGTGATTGGAAACACTTAAAAGAGAGTATTTTACATAGACATGAGAATACTAAAGAACATATGGCCTATATGTTCTAATGGATAACATTAGACAAGGGAATGAAGCACGGAAAAACATTAAAACGAGAAAAATAAAGGCGAATTCTTGAATCTCAAAAACATTGGTACAATTTGTTTGAGACATTCATTGATATCAAAAATTTCTTAGCCTATCATAATCTGACGTTTAGAGGTCACAAAGAATCTCTCAAAACTGGCAAAGACACTAAAAATTCTGGAAACTTCATACACTTATTTAAACTAATATCTAAATATGATCCTACGTTACGGGAACTCATAAATCACATTGATAACAAACAACTTGCACACCATTACCTAAGCCACGATGTTCAAAATGAATTGATCACAATCATGCAAACACAGTTATCAGTGAAGTGATTGGTGGAATAAAACAGGCAAAATATATTATTCTTTTTTACTCTACTGCACTAGAGACTGTAGTACAATTTAGCAAATGTCGGTCATCTAAAGATATTGTAGTACATCAACTGGAAGTATGGAAGAAAACTTGATCGGATTTCTTGCTGTCACTGAAACGACTGGAGAATATTTGACCAATGCAATACTGGGAGAGGTGGAAAAAAATTGCTTGGATATTCAGAACTGTCGTGGACAAGTATACGACAATGGTGCAGATATGATAGGCATAAATAGTGGAGTTAAAACTCGAATATTAAATATAAATCCCTTGGCAATTTTCACACCTTGTGGTTGTCGTATGAAATCTGTTATTGGTAGACGCAGCTAATTCGTCAGTGGCAACAAAAATATTTCTTGGTTTTATTCAGAAGACTTTTGAAGTGATAACTTCTTTAGGCGCATTTTACTGGAGAGTGAACTTGAATGATGCGTTTTATAAAAAGCCAAGCAAGATCGGCCTTACTAATATAAGGCCTACCACTTAACCCAGAAAAGATGTTGTAAATAGAAAGATAATGGGAAAAAATGTTCTTTATCAAAATATATTATTGGTGGAATATTATACTATATTTACAACATTGTAATTTTAGTAATCAAGATAAAATAAGTTATATAAATATGGAAGAAAAAGTTAAAGTAATGGTAGAAAAACTTATTAAAGAAAGAGTTGATATAGACATTATTCTTAAAGCTTCTGGGTTATCTATAAAAGAAACAGATGTTCCAAACTTTCAATGTATTGTTAAATTCCAAAGACACAAACAAAGAGCTGGTGGAGTTGCTATGTATAAAAGTAAGGGAGATACGACAACTTATGTCACTCCAGAAATGGATGTAGCATCAGATATTACTGAATCATTAGGGTTTAACGAGTCATGTGTCGGAGAAATTTGTGCAGTGAAATGTAGAGCAGAAAATAGAGAAATAATTCTAATTGTTATACTATTTATATATATATATTAGGGGGACCGGAAAATTATGTCATTTTCTTACAGTAAATTCGAATAAATAAATTTCTTACAAGTTGTTTTTTTTTAGTCAATGATGTAATCATCCTCGTTGGCAACAACCTTTTGCCATCTAGTGTGCAAATTTTTAATGCCGGATCGTACGAATTTTATGAAGAATTACAAAATATGATCCCAAATTTACCCAAAACCATAACAGACGTGAAACATCTGCTCCAATATGTCAGAGAACGATTTGAAAGAAATTTCCCCAAATATTTACATTGTATTTCGAATTTTGTGAATTTCTTAAGTACCGCTTTTGCTGAGAGGAACTTTTCAAAATCAAAACTGATAAAAAATTATGTAAGAAATACAAAGGGTCAGGAAAAACTTTCAGCTATGGCAGTTTTATTTATTGAAGCAGATATAGCATCCAATAAAAATTACGAACCAATCAATTTGAATTTCAGCAAAACTAAAAGTAGAAAATTTCTATTTCTTTAATTTTTTCGTTCTTTTTCTCATTATTGTTTAAAGTGCCGAATAGATGTGAGTAAGAAGTTTGGTTTTTTTTTCTATATGAATAAAAATTGGTTTTTTATTTTATAAAACCTCTTCTTACGCCACCAGAGGGCCTCGCGAAATGTATTTTGCCCACATTAAGTCTAGGTCTCGCGCCGCCACTGGATGACGTGACAGATATCCAAGTCTTAACATTGAGTTTTCGATTGTATTCAAAAACATTTTTATAGCTCTTATCTCTAGATTTAAAATAAACAGAACTTGAATTTCTTAAACGGAAAGTATTTATCATTTACGCCCATCGAACACAATTTTCGGAATTGATTTCCTAAAATTTTCTGCTCAACAAAAGATATATGTCTGCAAAATTTCAAGTCTTAAGTTTCATAATTCAAAAACGGAAATTTTTTTATTTATACCTACGTGACCCCTAAACAGTTTTAATGACCCTTTAAAGTTCTTCATACACCCAATGATGCAATTAAGTTCCAGGATTTCGGCAAAATTTTAATCTGAAGGGATCCAGTAAAATTTAAGAAACTGAAAACCCGTATTGTATTGGAATACATAAAAAGGTGAAAAAGCTACATGCAAATTAAAATTATAATACAGTCGGACCTCTATTTTACAAAGTCGCTAAATCCCGAAAAAAAGTTCGTTATATGGAGGTTCACCTTTCAATATACTTCATAAACCACATAAAACGAATTTTAAGTTCTTAAACACTATATATTAAAAAAAGTAATTATTCATACCTTTTTGTAAATTAATATACATTTATTTTATATATCTTAACTATCAAAAAAAAAAATTGCAAGGGAAGTTTCTTGATGCCTGAAGAATTAAATGCTTTTCTTTGATTCTCAAGCACTTACGCTTTAACAATTTCGAGCAACAAGAAACTAAGTTACCAGTACGACTGATCAACGCTACAAATGCAGACTAGTTCAAGGACACGAAACAACTCCACTGAGGGTGAAAGGGGATATCGAAGATGCTTACAGTGAACTGTACAATGGGGGTCAAAGGTTGCACTTCTTGGATGAAATGCCCAGAATTCTATTGCTCTCGGCGAATTAGGCACCTAATGAAAACCAATTCAAAATTTATGACCACCACAAAAATATGTTAAAAGAGAGAATAACTTGAAATCTTGATAAATACTTTAAAAATAGAGAAAAAAAATTGAATCACAAGAGAAAAAGTTCGTTTTATAGAAATTGCCCTTCGCTATAGAGGTTATTTTACGAAGAAAATCGTGAAATGTTCTTGGTTACAGAAAAAATTTCGCTATATAGAAAAATTCGCAATATCGAGTTCCGTTATATAGAGGTTCGACTGTATTTTAAGTGCCTTCATAAGCCAGAATTACTTTGAAAAGTTTCAATATTTCATATAAGTTTGGTTTTATTTTTCAATGAATTCCTTTCTAATAACACGATATCACACCTATTGGCGTTGTGACCCGTAATTTTGAAACCTTGTCAAATGTGGAGGACGACATCGAATGAGTAGATTAATTTTGCTATGGCGAGAATGAATTAGGTGGGCACAATTACTACCTACTTCATATGCTTCGTAAATATACCTTATAATTTCAGCAATCAGATGAGGATACGTTGATTGCTTGGTTTTAATTAACTTCGTTACCGCGACATTAGCTATAAGGTTTGATAGACATAACAACATTATTCCTAATTCCTACGAAATGTGTGACATCAAACATACTACTTCATTTCATTAGCTTCTACATTCCACGTGAACACTTGGGATGAAATAAATCCCATAATTCTTCACGGCTGATACTAAATATTTATTAAGGTATCCGAAAACGTTCGGGGTACTTTTTAACACAAATTAACATATTTAAATATTATAAATGCTCTTTTGGGTTGTGATTATGATTGTACAAATATATGTTTTGGCGCACGAGCCAAGTTCGGCTATATACTGCGCCACACATTTCTTAGTATATTAAAATTTAAAAATATATACATATAATAAATGTGTATATAAATATAAAAATGTTTTTTAAAATGTCAGAATATAAAAGTGAACAAAGTATTTAAAAATGCATTAATGTAAAAATTTATGGATATCTCTTTTTTTAAAAAAGAAAATACAATGATACAATAAAATCTTTAAGAAAATTATATTTCATGTAAAATGTTAATTGAACATAAAGAAGCAAAAAGATTTGGATGGGGAGTTTCCCCAACCAAATCAAATGCTCTTTTGGGACTTATTACCAATAAAAAGTACTCTATTTAACAATATTTAAAATAAATTACCTGAATTTTACAAAAAATACAATTATAAGTGAAATTTTAGCAATATTTTTGAAAAACTTCAAAGCAGTTAGAGAAAAAAAGTAAACATATATTAGTAAAAGTATTACTAAAACAAATTGGATGAGTTTATCTAGAAAATGTTCTAAAAATTTAATGTTTTATTAAAATTTGACAAGTTTAGAGCTAATTGAGTAAAAATAATAAGAAATGTTACATTCTTTATGAGACCATTATTGAAATAACTAGCCATAAGTCAAAAAGTATTCATACAATAAGAAATATTTTAGTACATTCTCTAGAAAATAATATAAATATCAGGTTCAAAAAGTTTTATAGAAATACATTAGTAACATTTTGAGTTATCAGATTCACCATGATAGATGAGCAATTTTAATACCCACTTCTGGTAAATCAAATACCCACTTCCGGTTTTTCCAACTTTATAAAATGGAATGTAAATTGGTCTCTAGGTAGCATAGAAACAAAACAAAGTATGTTTCGTAAAGTCAAAAGATAGCTCTATTCCATAAAATAAGAAACAAAAATATCTGTCTTGACCGAATTTGGTCATTTCCAACGTGTTCGGATACCTTCGTCGCAAAAGAAACACAGGGGCTAATGGAAACGGATTTCACTGTCTTAAGAGACTTAATCCAGTGCTTCTCAAAGTTTCAATATTCGCGACCCAATATTTAATCATAATTTTCCTC
>BMAV01010304.1:230471-243649 GCA_019973955.1 Trichonephila inaurata madagascariensis
TTGACTGACTTTGATTTACATCGAGCTGAGAAGCAACGCAAGGCTATTGGCGACGAATCTCACAATTTTGAACCGTGGTCAAGTGACGAGAATGCGACACCTAGGACCCCTGGCGCCCCTACTCTCTAACAATCCTCACCATGTCAACGGGAGGGCCTCAAAAATCGACCGAGATAATGTACATCAGTGGTCTTCAAACTGTGTTCCACGGAGCCCTGGCGTTCCACAAGGCATATCCAGAGCTTCCGCGAGTCATAATAAAAAAAATCGAGAAGAAACAAATCTGCAATGCAAAATGGATTCACATTCTCTATGAAGTTTGTATAGTTACAAGTATCTAAAGCTTGTCCTCCATTCACTAAAACTGTGAAAATTTTATTTATATATAATAACTTTATTATGCTAAACTTTTTAAACTATTATAATAATATAATGAATTAATATTGAAATGCGTGCGTGTGCTTTATCTTTAAATATATATATATATATACTTCCTGCTAGATTATGAGTATTCTATCGTTTACTATCTCGAGTTCCACAAGATAGTTTTATACTTGTTAGTTAGCAAGCACAATGCCTTGCAAAACACTAAATAATTTTCTAATTGAAAATGCACCTTTTTTGCCATTTGGGATAAAAACACCCATAATGAAGGAGAGGAAACAACATATAAACGCATTCGATGTTAAAATCTTAGTTTAACAAGAACAGCTTCTAAATCTTAGGCAAATAAAAATTTTAATAGTTTTATAGCAGAAATTGTGCATTTTCAGCGGATTGTGAAGATTGTCCTTTTTGTTCCGAAAAAATAGTTAATGTCAAAAGATAAGCGTCTTATTTTTTTTTTATATGTTAATGAAGACCTTAAAAAACGATTGGACTATTTTAAGTGAACAGTGTACATGATTAATTTTAAAGTTGAGCATCTTTAATTAAATAATTAGCTCTAACGAATTAAATTTCCCAAAGTTGAGTATTTTGTTTGCGTATATCCCTTAATTTTCAATGTAGTGATTTTAAAAGTATTGCATGAAATAAACTGCAGTCAATAATAACGTATTAGATAAAGGGTTAATAATTACTAGTGATTTTCCTGGGATTTTCATATACAAAATTTAATACTTATCTTCATAATTTTTACAGATTATAATAAGTCGTATTGTAGCTTTAGGGTCATAGTGCAATATTATACGCACACACCCCGCAACTCTTACATTGCTGAGAGCCCAGAATTTTAAGAGGCCTAAAACCTGACTTCGCACAGGGGCCCTAATATTCTCCGTTACCCTACTGGTACGGAAGGGAGCGAGATGAAAATTATGAGTCAAAATTGGGTCACAAAAATTGAAAATTTGGGAAAGACTGGCTTAGAGCATTCTAGATGTTTCGCTCGTTTGAAAACGCTTCAGGGCTTTTGGATGAGTGAGTGAAGGAATATTAACGTCGCACTGTTCACTTACTCGAGGGCTTTTGGTGACGGACCTCGTCACTTTGAACTATGATCGAGGACGAAACCTGTGGTAGCCCCCTCCGCTCCTTACTTCCCCACCCCACCAGGACGTTTGAGCTCTCGGTAGATTTAACATACCTCGCTCCCCTACACGCGAGTCTTTAGCGGTACTAGACTCGAACTCATGACACGCCGGCCACGAGTCCGTTACCTTGACCATTAGGCTACCGTAGCCACCCGAGCTTTTGGATAGAAAAGAAAATCTGCTTAAGCCCAAGCTGAGCTTTATTCGTGCGTTTTCGGTTTTCGCTGCAGTTTTTATACTTTGAGAATACAGGGTCTTCCGATTTAGGAGCTTAAAATTATCACGAACAAACGTATCTGATCCAAATGTCTTCCTTTTGGACGCAAAATGAATTCCGAAGGCCTTACAACCTTTCATTAGTGAAATATAGAGAGGTTGAGAAAGATATATATAGAGAGAGAGATGCAGAAAGATATATATATATATAGAGAGAGAGAGAGAGAGCTTTCCTTGCAGATTTTTTTCCCCTTTCTTTTTTTATTTGATGGGTAATATATATAAAAATACTTTTTTATACAACAATTACTTTTTTAATATGTAGTGTTTATGATTTTATAATTTGTTTTCTGTGGTTTATAAAGTATATTAAAAGATGAACTATATAACGATTTTTCCAGGATTTAGCGATTAACTTATATAGAGGTCCGACTGTATATATATACACATATAGAGAGAGAAATGTCTATTGATTTAGTTTCATTTATATTTAATATTGCTTGGGGATTCAAATACTGGGATTTCGCTTCAGACTGACCACCGGATCGGGACATCTTCTCATGCACCTCAGCGCTCAATGGTCACGTATACTGGGATGGGCACAGTAGACCTTGGTCCTCATGGGCTGTTGCGCTACTGAGTTTGAGTTTTTTATATGTACAAATTATATATAGAGATATATGTACAAATTATATGTAGAGATATATATACAAATTATATGTAGAGATATATGTACAAATTATATGTAGAGATATATGTACAAATTATATGTAGAGATATATGTACAAATTATATGTAGAGATATATGTACAAATTATATCTTGATATATATATAGACTTATAGAAACTATGGAGATATATATAGCGAGAGAGACAAATAGAAATTATGGATATAAATAAATATATGTATAGATATAGTATAGATATATGTAGAGAAAGAGATATAGATAGATAGATATAATCCATAAATATATATACAAATAGCTCTATAAAACCTAAGTATAACTAGATATATATAGAGAGAGAGACAGAGAGAAAATACATAGTTAATGTTTTTGAACTTATAATACAGAAATACAGTCAATAATTAAGAAATTTTAATTTAAACTTTTATTCAGGATACGTCAATCAGAAAACCCTCATGTCATGTATACTTACTCCGACTACTTCAGATACAAAATATGTAATCCATAATGCCAACAGTAATTTTTTGTATACATTTCTTAAAAAAAAAGAACTACACAAACAATTGTTGCTATGTAAATTTCTTTCCTCTCCGCTAATAAGTTCACAAAATACAAAAAAAAAATCCTTCCCTTTTCTTTTTAATATACCCGCTACAAAAACTTTTTTAAATAGTTAATTTTTTCATCCTAAACACTAACGCGGCGCTCGTGATTAATCTCTGTAAAACTGGTTTTTGTGCTTGAATCTCGATTTGGCAAAGAAAGCAGCAACACGCACGAATGCTAATTCATTTTTTGTCTCTACTGTAATTGAATATTTTCAATGTCCCGCCGCGCGAATTAAGCAATAATTTTAATTCAAGTAACTCAATTTTAATTTTACAAAATCGAATTTATGATTTATGTAAATTAAAATTAAATGCTAAAATGTAATTTCAACAGGTATAAATGTTTCAAAAAATAGAATTATTTTTCTGCGTAGTATCGGATTTCATGTAAATAAAGTCCTCATTCTCTGATTTGTTAAATTTTATTGACACAAGCGATTCAATTTTTCTAAAAATATTAATAATTTGAATAAAATTTAATTTATTTATTTATTTTATTTAACTTCTAATAAACTTTGACCTGTTTTTATTTTTCTGTGACAAGTTATTTGTCGATTTTTAAATTAAGTTATTAAAAGTTAACATTTTTAAGTTGTGTGTGTTTTCAAATAAAATCCATTACGTTATGATTAAAATTTGTTTAGACAAATGTGGTAATATCCTTGCTTCAATAATCGATCAAGTTTCAACCATTTCTTTGGTGAAACCAATTTGCGAAACTATTTAGAAAAATTTATACTGTTAAACTACTTAAATGGTTATCTTAAAAATAAGTTAAAAAATTCAGCTTGGTTTCGAAAACTTGCAATAAAAATGCAATTTTTCAATAAAATTAAAGTTTTATTTTCGTTAGAAATATTTATATCTCCTAAATATACTACTTTAGATGTATAAAATCAGATGTTTTATAAATGCGTAGGGTTTAACATAAATCAATCAATAAACTTATCATACAGCTTTAATCGAGGTGAAAGGGTTAAACAGTACCAAAATCAAATCAACTTAAATTTTTTTTTCACCCATTTTTAAGTTAAAAAATTTTCACTTATGCATCTAGAACATGTGTTAAAAAATTTTAATCAATTTAATCAGTATATTTATTTTCAATTTCTTTTAAAAGTATTGAAATTTCCTGAGTATATGATATTTAAGCATTTATAACAAATCAGTTTATAAGTGGGAGGAGTAAGAATTAAAAATAAAAATATTCGGAAGAAAATTGTTTCTAATCTCAATTGCAAGCCCACAAATTTCATAGTATTTACAACTGTATAAATGTTAAGTTATTTTGAGATTTTCAATGTATAAAAATATGATACTCACGCACAAATTGTTTTCACAAATATAATTATTTTTTTATTTCTTTTTTAGTATTTCGAATATTTTATAGACTCCGAAAGAGTACAATCAACAGGAAAATTCATCGTTATAAGTCATTATTTATTAATAATATTATTCTGAAACTTCTAGCAAAGCTTTAAATTTAATGCAAACATGTTTATCGTTACAAACCCCCCACCCCCGTGTATTGCTGTTTTTTAAAAAGTTAGTTGATTCATTGTGAAATTATATAAATTGTGTCACTTATTATATATTGCAATAAAATATTTCAATATTAAAACAGCAATATTTGGAATGTATTACATTACACCGAATGAGTCAGCACAAAAGGTCATTGCAATGTTATATGCAGCAGTAATTGACACTGGAAATTAAAATTCTAATAAAAATTGCAATCTTCGCAACTTTTAGAAAAAATATCTTTGTATACATATGACATACTTATTTTAATTTAAATATACTATCTATTTATTTATAACCAGTTCTTACTTATTTGAATCGTAAGCAAAAATTTCTTAAATATGCACACAAGTTCTATTTTTAAATAAAACAATGTGTTTTAAATATTCTAGTCTGTTAATAATGCTAATACATTTGAATCATATACTCCTTTTTTTTCATTCATGTAAACAATAAAATCGTCTAAAAATATAAGTTTGTATAATTTTATAAATATAAACATATTTAAACAAAAACCTTAGCACATATTTAGTAGTTAATAAAAATATTTGAAGGGAAAAAAATATAGCATTTTAAAACATGTAAAAAGTTTAGAAATAAAATGTATTTCGAAAATATTTTTATTTATGTACTTTAAGTGAGTGTAAATGTTTGAAGCAAATTATAACTTATGAAACATAGAAAAATAAAAGCAAATCTGGACAAGCAAATTCAGAAAAATTACTATTAGTAAATTATTTCAAAAATTGTGCAGCTAAATGTTCTAATTTGCATGACAAATTTACTAAGTAATAACATTTTTCAATTTTTTTTTCTTTTTTTAAAAGAGGAAAATTTTGATTTACTTTAATAACACATAAAAATGTTTAATTTCATTTAATGTACAGCTTATTTTTTTTAAAAAAAATTTTTGAAAGAAAGAAGTTTTTTATTTCGAAATCATTTAATAAGTAAAAGGCAAAGAGCTGTATACTGATGCAGAAATGTTTTTTTTTTATCTAAAAAGTCATTTCTTTAAAGAAAAAAAAAAAGAAATTTCAAAACCACATTTTTTTTCCCAAAACAAAATATTTTGTAAATGGTTTTAAAAAGAAATGAGATATTTGAATTTTAAAAATATAATGGCCTGCCTCTCTCTTTATTTACAAAAAAAACCAATTCTTGGACAGTTAAAATCTGTATATTATTCACAATATATACTAAACATCAATTCTAAATACAAAATAATGTTCTACCTGTTGCTTTTTCATATCAGAATTATCGTTTTATTTTTGATAAATATTAATAATGCATTGTCAAATATAGCAATTTTTGCTAATACTTTTCATTTCATATTCTTATTAAGCTAATTACTTAAATTTTTGTTAACATTAATATTTATTAACAGAGAAATTAAACATTTTAATTATTTACTATTAATAATGTCATTGATATAAATCTAAATATTAAATAAAATTATGCATTGAAATAGTCTATTGAATTAACACTAATTATCCAAAAGAGATATATATTACTAAAAAATTTTAATACATATTTTTTTATTTCAATTAAGGTCAACTTTTGATGTAATCTAAAAATATAACCGCCAAATTATCGATAAATTTCTCTAAATTAGACAAAAATTCACCACTAAAAAAATTCCAGAACTATCTAATAACATAACTTCCAGAATAATCAACCAAAAAGTCAAAAAAAGAGAGAGGAAACCAAATTTTACCTTTCACCGTCCTGATAAAGAGAGAAATAGATCATCGAATCCTTCGCTTATTTACTTATTTTGATCAACAATCTGAATTATCGTTCATTTTCAAGCAATTCCCCCAACACTTCGCACAATTTCCCACTAACAATCACACAATTATTCTTCACAATCCAGAAAGCAAATTGTGAGAGACAATCGACAGAGTATGCATGTGATACAGGAGAGCAAACGCACATGGTTTTTGTGTTCGAAATACTGATGATCATATGGCAAGCTGCCATGTTGGATCAAGCATCCCGGCATGCCTCATTCTCTACCCATGATTCCGTTTTCCGAGCTGTTGGGTAGGAAAGGGTTTTAAGATTTTTTTTTTTTTCTTTTACCCCTTTTAACTTGTTTGCTTTGCAGTGACAGAAGTGTTGATAAAAGGTTCTAGTTTTAAGTTTGTGTTAGCAGGTTAAATATTTTACTTCTATTTAAGGTTTTAAACTGGGTGAGTTTAGGAAAGAATAAAATATTCGCACGCAATGTTTGATTTCAGAGAGAAGATTTCTGTTGCGTCAGGGTAAAAAAAAAAATAGCGTTGGGGAATTTCAGACAGAATTAGATTAACAGGAATTTTTCGGAACATTTGCATATGAACCATATAATTAAACATTAAGATGCAAGTTTGCAATTTGGGATTATTCAAATTAATAAATACTTAATTTTTTCTTCATTTAAAAGAAATGCTTGTATTCCTTGTACTAACGATTGAATTACGTTCTAAAAATAATTAAAAGTTGTTACTTTATAATAAATTTACTGAAGTTTACAATTACGCAATTATCCAAAAGTCAAATTACATAAAAAGGGTAAAATAAAAACACTCGATAATGAAGTCGCTAAATCCCCGAAAAAAGTTCGTTATATGGAAAATTCGTTATATAGAGATTCAGTTTTTAATATATTTTACACAAACCCCATAAAACAAATTTTAAATTCATAAACACTATATATTTAAAAAAAGTAGTTATTCACGCCATATTTTTAATTAATATATGATTATTTTATATATCTTACCCATCAAAAAACAAAGAAAGAAAAACTGCGAGGAAAGCAAGAAAAAAGAATGTCGAAGAATTCACTGTATTTTCAATATTAAGAAAACTATTTTATGCTAAAATTAATGAATTTTAAGGACATTTTATAATTTAAAGCATACAAGTAATATTAAACATACGTTATTTTATAATTAGAATACGGGGACACGGGACAACTCCACTGAGGGTGAGTGAGTGAGTGAATATTAACGTCGCACTGTTCAGCTACACAAGGGCTTTTGGCGACGGACCACGTCATTTTGAACCATGGTCAAGTGACGTGGACGACACCTGAGTTGGCACTCCCCTCTCCTTACTACTACACCACACCAACGGGATGACTTTTCAGCTCTCGACAGATTTAACGTGCATCGCTGCCTTGTCTTTAGTGATACTGGACTCGAACTCATGACATGCCTGCCATGATCCGATTCCTTGACCACTGGGCTACATGCAGCCCTTTAATAATCTCACGACATAAGAATTAAAAATCTAGTCAAATCAAACATAGAAAGAAAATATCAGTGCCCGTATAGTGTACGGGCAAACCGGTTGTGGCCAGCTTTCGGTAGCCCGTACGGTGTACGGGGAAACTAGTTCAAGGGGGTTAACGTACATCAACCCTATTATAAGATGATCAATAACTCCAGGATTCGAGCTCACTACTGGATGAGGCAGGCTACGACCATGACTACTCGGCTACCAAATTTAATAATAAATAATTAAAGATTTTTCTTAAATCAATTTTTTTTTTGTGTGTATTTGGTAATACAATACAAAGGTACTTATGCATTACACTAGGGGTGGGCAGACTTTTCCAGGGTACGCGGGCTACTTTTTTTAAGGTGTGGCGGTCCACCCAGTGGCGTAGGTGTAGTGATCTAACAGAAAGTCTACATTACAGTCGGACCTCCATTTTAATAACCTCTATTTTGCTAATTTTTCCATTTAGCGAACTTTTTTTGGAAGTAAGAAAATGTTACGATTTCCTTCGTAAAATAACCTACAAATATCCAAGTACATTTTCTATGTAAAGAAATTTTTCTCTTGTGATTCGATTTTTTTTTCTCCGTATTTTTAAAATATTTCTAGACCTTCACATTTTTATTAGGTCTTAGTGAAGGCGGTCACCCCAAAATTCCTAGGCGATCCACCGGTCAATCGCGATCGACTTAATGCCCACCCCGGTAATTACACAGTCGACAAATTTCGCGAAACGAAAATACGATGCCAATTCAGAAAGTGTCGCCAAATGCTGTAACAGTCAGGGCTTCGAGCCGGATACGGTTTCTGATTTACCGGGTTTTTCCATTCCCGAAAATACATCAAAATTTTAAAAAATTTAAAAAACAGTTGTTTTTTAATAAAATCAATAATTATACAAAATAAGGATATATGTAAATTCCAAAATTAATACTTATTTATATAATGAACCCACCCAAAGATCGAAATTCTGCCTTCACTTTCGGTGCTTTGCGCCGACTTTGAAGCTATTTTTCTTTAGTTTAACCCTTAACTTCGCACTGTTGCATTTCTGCAACGTATTATTTTTTTTTAATTTAACACAGACTCAATATTTTTTTAATTACCTACAATTCACTTATCTAAGAGGAAAAAGATTACTGCAACGAAATACAAGCTAATTTTGTCACTAGAAGAACGTGTGCATTTTTTCCAGAAATCATTACAATTATAAAAGTCTCTGATACCTCAAGAACTATGTTTTGGCTATAAAAAGAATCCATTATATTTTATGCGTCCTCTTGTTTATTGACAAAATAAATTACCAGGAAAGAAATTTAAACATTTTATGAAGATAATAAAATCCTCGTATAAAAAAAGTTTTGTAATTTACAGCACTACTGCGCAATGTTGCACTTCTGCAAAAAACAAAAAAAATGACTGAAATTCAATTTAAAACTGCTTAATTTTTTTCATATTTTTCCCTTTTAGTATTACTTGAGAACTAGCTGATATAATTTTTTCATAGAAATTTAAAAAATTGCGAAGTTAAGGGTTAATGCATTTGATTATTTTAAATTTTTATTTTCCCTAAATTTCCAGTATTTTATATCTTTAAAGCATTTAATTTTAACAAAGGTCAAAAGTCAATCAGTTACAGTCACTCAAATACCTACTGATATGAGGTATCCCGAAAGAGCTGGTATTCAATCCAAATTTAAAATATGATTTCAGAAAGCATAAGCAATATACTTTTTTCACTCAGCCTAGTTCTAAGCTTTGTGACTAGCAATCCGACAGCAGAAAACACTCTCTCGGTTCCAACTGACTTTGGAGGAATTATTTTTAAAACCTCACATAGTTTTATAATGTTTGGGGATGGATTTTCAGTCGAGTCGAACAGTTGTATCTCTTGTTTCGTGATTGTGTTGAAACTAGTACTTTTTTGGTTGAACAATATAAAATTTTTGTTTTACAGTAATTGCTTTCTCTAATTTTTCATCCAACTTCAGAGATTTTCTTTCAAAATCTCCATGCTCTCTTCTGAGTGTAAAGAGCTGGATATTGATTCCCTTTTTTCGCAGAAAAGAATTGTCCTTATCATTTGGGCTTGTCTAACCAAACAATTTAAGGCTGTCTTCGGTAAAAGTAAGAGAGCTTTAACTAAACGCGAAGTACATTTCCAGACAGAAAAATTACCCAATTTCCATGGAAATTTTGCTATATTATAACTCGTACCTCTGTTAACAATATAGTGCTTTTAAAAATTTCAAAATATTCCGGGAATACTTTCTTATTTTGTCTTAATTCGTGAAGGCAAAGCCCATTTAACATTACGGTATAGAAGAAAAAAATGCAAAACACATTTTATACCAGAAAAAATGAATCAACTCGGTTAAAAAGAGGAAGTATGATAAAAAATGCTGCTCTCTAAGGGATGGTGAAGCCAGAATATCACATTAATTTTTCATTTCTTTTATATCTGAAAAAATATTCCGAATTCTGGTCCTATTCTTTAACATTAACCGAAAATAGCCTTAAAATAGGTAATCGCGAAATGTCGACAGTAACTGGAGCTGCTTCGTATTTTCTCCAAAAATTCAGATATTGCATTAATCCCATTAAATTAACGTTGCATCTCTCATTAATTCTTTCGATTAGAGAATATTTGTATTTTTCGCAAATTCTAAATTTTGTTCGTTCAATTCTCCAATAATGAAAGAAAATATACCTTCTGCAGTTGACAAAGTTGCATTTCGACTGCATATTTTTTTCTATAAGACAATTTTTACTGGCTTTAAGCCTGCTACAATTGTAGTTTCAGTCTCAATCTCTACATCGGCCTTCATTTGTTCTGCTTTAAAGTCAATTAAAGCTTTTAAAATTGCCGACTTTATTTCAAAAAATCTTTCAAGCATTGCCAACAACCTATTAAAGTCGCATGCGATTCCCGGGAAATTTCGGGAATAAATTATAATCCCCGGGAATAGAAAAAGTACAGAAATCTTATGATTTCCCGGGTTCCCGGGAAAGAAACCATAAAATTGGAACTGAATCGAAAACCGTTATTTTTGTCGGAACGAAAGCCGGAACTGGACAGAAAAAAAAATATCGGTTTATTTCCATTCGATATATTTTCACTCATTTTGTTATTGTACCCAATTTATCGATATTTTCTAATTTAACGTCAACCCTATAATAATCATTATTTCATGTACATTTTTTTTTATCGATTTCCTGTTTTGATGTTCACTGGTACTTATCTGTTTTTATTTCGCGTGAAACTACTTGTAGAAGGCAGATTTAATTTAATTTAGTGAGTGAATATATATATATATTAACGTCACACTTGTCAGTTACAAGAGAGCTTTTGGCGACGGACCACGTCATTTTGAACCATGGTCAAGTGACGTGGACGACACCTGAGCTGGCACCCCCTCTCATAACTACCACACCACACCAACGGGTGGACGTTCGAGCTCTTGACAGATTTAAGGTGTATCTGTCCCCTACACGACGGATCTTTAGTGGTACTGGGCTCGAACTTGTGACAATGTCAGCCACGATCCGATACCTTGACCACTTAATTTAGTTGAATAAACTAGAAGTATAGATGATTTCTTAAGAAAAATATCAGTCTAAGTTATATTTTTTCCATTTCACCATACGATCATCCACGGATATGTTTGTACAGAATGTTTACATCAGGGTTACTCAACCTTTTTTTCCGCTGGGCAGCATACATATGTCAGCTATTTCACGTGGGTCGCATACTTATGTTAGGTATTTCATGCTTGCCGCAACATGAGGCTAACGGGGGGCCGCGAGAAATGCTTTACGACCAAGATAACATTGGAAATTTAAAATGTAGAAATATGATCAAAATATTATAACTCTTGTTTTGCTTTTCTAATTATTATTTTGATATTTTTTTTTATTTTTGTCACTAACACTAAATCAAAAGAATTTAAGAAACGTTCCTATACAATTTTTGCATCAGTAAACGGTTTCATATGACTACCAATAATATAACAAACTTCATATAATCTCTTTCTTACTGCTGTGACATTACCACTAACAAAACACTTTGTTGCTGTTTAAAAGAATATTCAATAAAGACTATTTGCATCTATTGAAAGAGATCTTGGAGGAAAAGTGTCATTGGAGGATTCCTGTTTATTGGTATTTTTTTAAATACAGCAATTTCATGACAAATCAAATAAATACCGATCCATGTTTGTTTTTCACTATAAAACAGTCAACCTCCAAATTGTTTGAATATTTTTCGCTTGCAAGGTATGAAGGTTTGTTAAAAATTAGTTCCACTCATATAATTGCCGCTACTCTACTGTTGTCTGTTATCACTAACCGTAATCGTAACAAATGAAAAAAAGAATATATTACTGCGCAGCCGTACGACTTCGACAGCAAAAAAGCAAAATTGATATACAGTTGGAACTCTGTATAACGAAGTCGCTAAATCCCGGAAAAAAGCTCGTTGTATGGAAAATTCGTTAAATAGAGGTTCATCTTTTAATATACTTTACACACAAGCCACATAAAGCAAATTTTAAATTCATAAACACTATATATTAAAAAAGGAACTATTCTGGCCTTTTTTTATATTAATAACTATATGTTTATTTAAAATATCTTACCCATCAAAAAAGAAAGAAAAACTGCAAGGAAAAAGAATGTCGAAAAATTCACTGTATTTTCAATATTAAGAAAATAATTTCATACTAAAATTAATGAATTTTATAAGGACATTTTATAATTTAAAGCAACAAGTAAAACTAAATATAGATTATTTTATAAGTAGAACATGGGGACACAGGACGACTCTACTGAGGGTGAAAGATGATATCGAAGATGTCTCTGGGGAACTGGGTAATGGGGGTTCAAGTTTGCACTTCTTGGAGAAAACGTCCAGAACTCTGTTGCTCTCGGCGAGTTAGGATCTAATAAAACCAGTTCAAGATTTATGACTACCCTAAAATGTATTAAAGAGAGATTAAATGAAATTTTTTTCAGAAATACTTTAAAATAAATGGAGAACAAAGGTTGAATCACAAAAGAAAAGGCTCGTTATATAGAAAATACACTTCGCTATAGAGAGGTTATTTTACGAAGAAAATCGTGAAGTGTTCAAGATTCCAGGAAAAAGTTTGCTATATAAGAAAATTCGCAATAGAGGTTCGGCTGTATTTAATTTCTTGACACCAAATTTTTAATATATTGTTCTTGAATAAGTGAATTTTTAAGCAAAATTAAGCAATAATTTTTGAGCAATAGGCATTGACCGGGCACTTAAAAAGACTCGATGGGCCGCAGGTTGAGTATCTCTGGCTTAGATAGACAAACCA